>WYEA01024185.1:69447-92348 GCA_033558465.1 Alcedo atthis | reverse complement strand
CGGGCAGGGGGGTTGGACTAGATGATCTTCTAGGTCCCTTCCAGCCCCTAATTTCTGTGATTCTGTGTGATTCTGTGCCAGAGCCTGGCAGGGGCTGCCCAGGGAGGCTGTGGAGTCTCCTTCTCTGGAGACATTCCAGACCCGCCTGGATCTGTTTCTGGGTGACTTGATCTAGGTGATCCTGCTCTGGCAGGGGGGTTGAAATAGGTGATTTTCTAGGTCTCTTCGAATCCCTAACATTCTGTGATTCTGTGATTCTCTGATCCTCTTCCCAGAGCTGTGAGTGTTGAGACATTTCATTTCCATTCCTTTGATGCACCAGCTGCTACGGCTGTTCAGTACATAAAGCAGAGTGAAGAGGTGCTGAAGACTGTGAAGAGCCTGTGCAAGCCCACTGTGCAGCCCTGGAAAGGCTTCTGGGGAAGCTCGGCTGCATTTTCTCTGTTGACTCTAAGTCTACAGCTCAGAAATATGGGTGGTATTTTAAATATCCTATTCCTGGGCCTTGGAAAGACTTCAAGGGATTCAGAGACTGGCCCATTAGAGAGCGGAGGTCAATTTTAAAAATAGACTTGTGACATTCATTATTTCAGTTAATATTTGGGACTGACACTATTTCAGCTCCTCTATAGTGATAGGGGAATCTACTTCAGGACCAAAGGTGCATGCACTGGCCTCACCTTTCCCACTACACACAAGTGTGTTGTCAATAGATGGTGACCCCCAACACCACTGCAGTTGGCTGCAGCTCTGCAGATAATTGACCATTGCTGCCAGAAGTCTCAATGGCCAAAACTCCACAGAGGACAAGACTTTTTTTATTCAATTACATCAGTCCCCAGTCCTCTGAATCAACATCTATGCTGCCTCTCTTCTATATTATGATGGTTGCCCAAGGCCAGTTGGTCCCTAGCCATATAGACTGCTAACATGACTGTATGAATCTGAAGCATCAGTGTTCCAGTTTTCTTCCACAGAAATCTATATGAGTTTTTACAATTTACTTCAGCGACAATAATATCTAAAAACTGACAATTCTGTGTCACTGCATATTCAGTTTCTTGGTTTGTACTCAGTGTAAAGGTGATATTTTAACATAAAGTATCTTGCTACTAACACAGAATGAGTGTCTGGTTAAAGTAAATAGGAATACTGATTTGGCAAGTATTTTATTATTTAGAACAACCCTAAAACAAGGCTTGTTGATGACAATACACAAGAAATCATAATGTTAGCTGAATAATCACTCACAACATCTTTCCTGTTTTTAGCAGTGTCTAAATATATATGGCATTCCTTTTTTTTTTTTTTTTTTTTAGCTTTTGAAAAGGATATAAATTCCCACTGAAACTAGATAGAAATAAAGTTGAGGGATCAGCTAGAAGTCACAAATGCAAAGGAAGTTAAAAGAGTCACGTCGGAAAGACAATTTTGTATCATGCACAGCTATGCTGAAGTGTTGGAGATAAAGGTCATCTAACGGTGGTGGGGGGTGTGTGTGCATTGTGCTGTTAGGTGATCCTAAATGCCAAATATACTGCAATACCTTGGGCCAAGGGGAAGGTTAAATACTGACAAAGTTCCAACCTTAACCGAGAACTTCCTGCTCTTTGTGTTTTGATGTCAGACCCTTAAGGTTATTTTGAGATATTTTGTATGTGAAATCGTAGGCATAATACAGTCGGGGTATTATTGAATAAACGGAACCATTAAAAGCCTTTCTTGAGAGCGCAATCCTGAAGAAAACTCGCCACCTGCTGGTCAAACCCCTCCCAGAGCTGCACTTTGTTGACCAGCGTTTGCTAAAGTCATTATTTATCAGTTTACAGCAGCTGAAATCGTCAATAGTTCATGCTCTTTCCAGTTAAAGTGTTGATTTTTGGAGCTTCTGACATAAAGGAAAAAAAAAAAAAAAGTGAAATATCTCTGTGTGACACTATGTTATCCTGATGTTTAAAAATAAAACTAATCAAATATTTCAACATGAATAATAGTCTCTCTAAGTTATCATGTTTTTGTATTGGTGAGTTTTGTTAAATGCTGTTTTAAAATGTATATATCCTCTTTCTTTCCCTGATGATTATACCAGGAATATTTGTGGTTTCTTTTGTAATATTTGTGTAGCCACAGGGTCTTTTATTTGCTGTTACTACTTTTATTTACTGTTACTAAATGGTAACTGGAGATTTTGACAACTCGATGGAAATAGTCCTTATTCCTGTAATGGGGAAGGGAACACCTTTCAGTGCTAAAGAACACCTTTTTTCATGTTGACACTTTGACAAGCAACAGTAGATTATTTAGTAGGGACAACAGAGTGAGTTTTGGTTGGTTAAATAAACCAGGTATATAACGTTATCTTTTTTTTTTTTTTTAATTTAGTGTTTGCACTACAGTCAGCTAAGACAGATGAAAGATTCCAATGACTAGAATATTGCACAATAACCTAAAACACAATGGGTACATTCTTCAGAGTTAATATTTGCTTTTTGTTTTTTTGATGAGGGTTGTGAATTTTCAAGCCACAGGAAAAAAAGACTCACAGCCAGCAGGTTTTGAACTTAGTAAGGGAGAAAACAGTGGAGACTGGGTTCATCCAGACTCAGTGACCAAGTGTCCTATGAAAAGGGGCAGAACTCAATGTGAGTCTAGCATGAGAAAGCTGGAGGAATTAATTTGCCAATATGAAGTAACTATGGAGTGGGTGTCACCAGTGTAATGGTGAATGAGAGCACTAAAACAATGCTCCTCTGCCCAAGAAAGGGGCAAACACGATGATGAATTAAAAGTCATGGGATTAGATCAACTGCTTCTACCAAACTCACCTATAACTGTGTTTAAATCACTTAAATTCTCAGCTATGGTACATCCAGCTGTAAAAACTAGGTAAAGACACCTTATTTCCAGGGATTATGCAAAGAAAAATATTAAATACTATACTTTACAGAGGGAAAAATAGATGCTAGAAGTCTTTATTTTCTTTGACTTGGCCTTGTCTCAGCTACTGTTATATTCTTTTCCTACTTTAGTCACAATGAAATTTTTTAGTGATTTGGGGAACATCTGCCAGGTGCTGTCAGTTTGTCAGAATTACTTCTAAATTTACTGTGTTTTCACAAAACCTTGCTCATGCAAAGCAGTGGTGAACTACTAAATTGCTAGCATCTCCTTTGAGGCAGATCAAGGGCAGGACCAGACACATGGATTTCTGACTTCAAGCATAAATGGATGAGGGAAAAGATCAGAGGAAAAGCAGGCATCTCATGTCACACTGAATGTAGGAATCAGTCTTTTGAGCAGGTGGCAGCAGTGCCCAGAAAACAGAGGGTGCTGGCAGTGCTAACTGGCTATGTTTTTAACATCCTTTCACATTTGATCAAACAAACTCCAGGGGAGTTCTGAAATAAAGTGTATCAGCCTTTGAATGAGAAGGTAAGACACAGAAATCAGTCTCTGAGGTTGTCCTACATTGACCAGATGCTCTGTAGCAATTACTTGTATTATATGTATACATTAACTGCTGCAAAAGACACATAACTTTCAATGCTTTTACTTGCAGTATACTCATATATGTCATGGAGTACAGGTAGACCACTATGGTGAAGCAGAGTTGTAAGTTCATATCCTGGAGATAACCTACCCATATCTTCATCCTGCCTATCCATCCATCCAAATGCTAGAGGAAGAAATCCAAGAATGAACAGTAACATAGGTGCTAGGATATTTGTGGTTGATCAAGAAAGCTTTAGATAAATTCTGCTCAAATAAGATAGAGGATATGAATAAGGGTATCTCATATCTCAGCTGAGTATATATGAAATCAGGCTAGTGTCTGTGATAATTAACATTCTGTACACTTTCTGACTTTGTTGTAAAACAATTCCTAATTTAACCAGATGAAGAGATGAGTAGAGACTCAAAACTGAGTCTTTATTAACTAACAGTTATTCTCCAGTCAGACACCATGATGATTTCCAGCCAACCCTGTGATCATTACCATTGCCTTCAAAGAAGGGTAAAGCTGGAATCAGATGATACTGCTTTTCTTACCTATGGATAGTTATTTAAGAGAAAGATCTATACTTATATTTAATGATGTCTTTTGCAGATTTCAGAGCCTCCTTTGGAATAATAATCCTTAGGGAAGGAAAATAAAAATACAAGTGAGACCAGTACTTCCAGGAATGAATTAAGGCTACAACCTGGACTTGAATGGTTCATGTGAGTCTGTGTAGCTTGGCCATCTTCATTAGAGGTAGTTTGGACATCTGTTTTTGCATTATTTTCTCATTAGTTTCTTTATATCATTGTAAAGCTGCTGAGAATTATTTTTGGGGGGTTGTTTATTTATTTACTTCTTGCATCTTACACCTCATGGGTAGTTTATCATATGTGTTCATCTCCTATTTTACATGGTTTCTCTTTCTTGGTATTCCTCTCCCTTGGCTTTTGTATCCTAAGGTAAACAAGCCCTGTTCAGAAAGATGGATGTTTCATATCCGGCTTCCTTTTGATTAAAATTCTGTGCATCTGTTGTGATTTGAATTAATTCATAGGCAAATAGTACAGATGAAGTCTTAACAGTGGTATCTACAGCAATTAAAGTGCCAAAGGTACTTGGTACCCAAGATGGGTATGCAGTGCTTGCATGTATAGACACACTCATTTATACAAATAGGCTTGATTAACATACTCCAACTGAAATATAGTCCCCTCTGGAGTGAGACTGTGTTGTTCACAAACCAGACAGTTGTACAACTTAGCTATTATTTTTTTTCCAATTCAGTTGACCTAAACAATGCTGTCCATTACAAATACTTTCTGAACAAATACTGTCAGGCCACACTTCAGTATTGGAAGCTTTGCAGTGTAATGAGCCAGATGAGTCTCTTTCCTCTTAACAGAGATCTTGAGGCTCTCTCATCTCTTTCTGGTTGGCTTAAGGGACAGGGTTTACTGAGGAAAGATAGCATGGAAAAAGTTATGATCTTCAAATATGAGATCCTTTTTGTGGCTGACCATACCCAAGCTCCATTTCTTCCACTGAAATCCAGACAGTCCTGCCTTCTGTGTTGGGACTGGTCATGTTTCCTTCTGTGGCCATTAACCTCTTCCAGCAATGTCTACCTTGAGCAGCACAAGGCCATGTCAAAGCAAGAGGACAACTGCACCTGCTTCCTCTCAGCCAACAGGGCAGCTGAGCATCCAGATGTTTGTAGCTGTGGTTGAGTTTAGATATTTTCCATCTACTTCTCACAGGAACTGACAGTACTGCATTCCAGTGACCATACAATCCTGTGCCTTCCTGTCTTACAGGACTATAGTATACTTTCACCTTTTTTTTTTTTTTTTCTGCAGCAAAGGTTTAGTTTTGTGGTGTACTGCTGCTTTTTTGTTTGTTTGTTTTTGTTTGATTGTTGTTTGGTTGTTTTGCATTAAGACCGAATCTGTACTTTTTTTGTTCTTATTTGCAGTCTTTAGATGTTTAAAGCCAGTGCTTAAGTCAACTATTGCTAGAGTTAGCTGAACTACCATATTACTGAATAGACATGAGGTGCTATGGAATAACTGAGTTTAACTTTTTAGATCTGATAAAACTCTTGTATGTCACACTTCATGATATTTTACTTATGTATTCTGAATTGAAGCTCTTCATAAACTGTCTTTATTTTAATTTAGTTGATAGATAACATATAATTTTTTTTTGTCTGGCAATGAACTACCTGCAAGCTGTTTGCAATGGAGACTGCTCTGTGTTTTCACATGGTCATTAACTTTCTGATCATATACTATTGTTCTACTTGGACTCAATACATTGTGTTAGAACACTCAGCATGGGCCTGTAAGCTGCAGGCATTTTACAGCATCCCTACATCCCTCAGTTTTCCCATAAAAACAGAATTTCACTCTCCAAAATATTCCTATAAAATAACATGACAAAAAAATGTAAGTGAAAAAGAATCTTTTTTTTAATCCTTCTTCTCAGATATTCTTTTTGCATCATTTACACATCCTTATCTGACTGTCAGGCTGAAGTTTCACTTCAAAGCAATCTTTTGCAATGAAGTTTTCCTTCATTCTCTGTGACTTAATTAGGGTAGTCATTTCATTGCATTGGACTTAAACTCCATGTGCAATGGACTCTGCAGATACACAGTAAACTTTTACAACTCTCATATATGCACAGGTATCAGATGATACAGATAAATTAGCTGGATATATAGATATAATAATATATAGTTATATATTATTTAAAGTTTTTATTTGCTTAGATGTTTTTATTTTAACTTGAGTTAGAAGATATTACTGGTAATCACTATTAATTATAGCTGAAATATTTATGTTTTCTGAGGAGGAAGTGTGGAAAACAACAGAGAAGTTGAAAAACAATGTAGAAATCTGCAGCATAGTAGTTTACCTCTATTATATATATCAGGATATATATATATCAGGAAGAATCAGGCAATTGCATAGTACTATTCATCTAACCTATTTTAGACCCTATTCCTTTAGTAGCTGCTGCACACAAATACACTTTTCCCATATCTGGCATAGAATCAATTTCTCATATTGCTTGTGTCCTTCAGAATACAAGGTGGTAAAAAGATATCCCAAATCTTCTCTTGTTTGGCTTCTCTGTTGATGCTTCCAGCAAGCTTTGCCAAGTAATACCAGTGGATAGGATGTAGCCTTTGCAATGCACAAACTTGTCTGGTAAAACTTGTCCAGAACCCACCAAAACTCTTGATCTCATGTTTAGTTAAGTGAAGGTGATGTTATGATTTGTTTCTGTTAACCATATTTTTCATAATAAATAATGAAAATGTTTGAGACATCATTTGAAGAAGTTTTCATTTTGGCAAGGATCACAAACACCTTTCATTTGTCACGACAAAATAATTAATTAGTGTAAGGGCAGAATGTGCAGAATTCATTCTTGAAAGAGGTATGTTTTGGGGATGGGAGGGTGAGTGGCTCTGGCTAAGCTTCTTTCCCAGATCCCTAAGCCAAGAAGAAAAGACACCCAAATCCATTTTCCTTCCTGTGACATCTGTTCATTGATTCTGCAGTTACCTTTTAAGCAGGTACAGATTTCCCAGTAGGATGGATATGAGGGACTTGATATATGAATCCCTATCTCCTATTCCCTTCTGTAGGATTGTTTCTTGCATTACCAAAGCAGTGGTAACAGGAGTTTTGCCACCACATCACAGGAAGCAAGGTGTCAGAGGAAGGGGGAATCTTTTGCAGTGTTCATGGCAGGTGAGAACAGTCTGAATAGATAGACTGTTTGTAGCCATGACTGAGGTTTGGAATTGAGCTTTGGACTAGGTTCAAACTTCTTCAGGCTGGGGTGGGTCTGAACCAATGTCCCAGGTACAAGTAATATAATAAAAGACCTTTGTGTAACTCCCATCCATTTAAGAAATCAGGCTGTGCATTGAGCATAAATAAACTCAGATTATCTCCTCTTTTAGATCATAGATAGTATGTATATAGGTCAGCAGTCCTGAATCTGGACTCAACACTCAGTTGTCATATTTAAGATACCGTGTAAGTCTTGGTTACCTACAGAAGCACTTCAAAGTCAAAATACTAGTTTCCATGCTTTGGGGAATTAATAGAACTGTAATAAGTGTCTGAAACCCAGAATCTTTATTTGGGATTTAAACATACCCAGTCAGTCTGAGTATCAGTCTTTACTTGTTGCAGGAACGAGGAGAAAAGGCTTTTTCCTTCTCAATTCTAGGGCTGTTCAGACTTTTACCTTTGTTTCTTCCCCTCCTTTTGTGCTTTGCATGGACACCCTCGCTATTCCACAATAGTTGGGTTTTTTTCTCACCATTTGCATTCAGTGGGCTACCTTTGTCAGAGGGTTTCTGCTAAAGCAATGAAGGCATACTCATCAGAGCTGAGGGGTGTGGGGACAAATTGTGATCCTTTTCTCTTGTAGCCTGGTTGGACAGGACCTGGAAGAGATGGTGGACCACATGTGTATTGCATCTTGGCTGAGGAGTGCATAAACACAGCATAGCCAAAATATGTGATCTAAGAAGACGGGTTCAGTAAAAAGCTCTTCACCTGCCAGTACTAAATTTTATAGGTTTCTTTTTCTTGGGTCAGTGGCTTTATTAAGACCTGAAATACTGCAGGGTGAATATTCTTTAACATAGTTCCAGCTGCTGAGGATATGTTTATTTGTAACACACAAGTTTCTCAGTAAGAGAGGAAATACAAAGAGAAACTGGGAGGGGAAAAGTAACAAATAATCTGGAAAAAAAAATTTAGATGTCCATCTGCCAGTTTAGAAACTTAAATGCAGCTGTAACACCAAGGCACCTGCTTGAATGAATCCTAGAGACATCCAGAATTTTGTCAGCAAAAATGTGTCCATTCTTGCATATATACAATGTCAGTAAAATGTGTCTTCTGCACACATACACAGAGTTCAGGGTTTTCAAGTTAATATACAGGCTACAAGCTAAACCAGAATTTTTTATCAAGCAAGGAAAAGACTGAGCCTCAGCCTTCACTCACCTAAAGAGAAAAGATGCCTCTTCCCTAGAGTGAAGTGTTTTGATTCAGATTCCTGTTATTAGTCAGGAAGAGAAGGACATATGGGGCTCTCATACACCAAATGACTGGTCTAATCTCTGCCCTGCTGATCATACCATTGGGTTATTCTTCGTGTGAAAGGTACAGTCTGGGCTAGGCACATGACTTCAGGTAAGTATTAAGTCAGAGATTGACTTAAACTGCAGATGAAGTAGGGCAGCAGCCAAAGGCTAGAAACTGATTAAAACCCTATGTTCATTCTGCATACTTTGGTTATGGCAAAGCTCAGCCCTCAGCCTTTTCTTTGCCTTCTGTTTTTTGTCTAGTTTCCTTTATACCCTTTCTCATCAGGGCATCCCATTCTTGTCTTTGAAACATCTTTCATTCAGACTGAGCTTCTGAGAAGCCCCAGATTGGTGTTGCAGTATGCAGGGAGACTGTAACTCCCTCCCTAACTCCATCCCTAATCCTACAATGGAAGGGAAAACCAGTTTCTAAATTCTTAGGTTTTTTGTTTATTCTATTTTTTTTTTTCCACTAGTCCAGGCTACAATACACAGAAGGTAGTGTTCTCTTAGTCACTTATGTACAGATTCACAAGCCATTTATTTCTGGGGTTAAGAGTTCCACAGAAAGGCAAATTACTTATGGTTAAGGTGGTACAGTGATTGATATACAACATTAAGTAGAAGAAATACTGCTTAGGAAATTGAAAAAAACTAAGTCATAGCAGTACAGAGATGCAGGACTTAAGAAGGATCAATGCATTTGCTATATCCTTATTATCGTAGATCAGCAATATTTGAGCATTAAGAAAACAAAAGCTGTAATTTGTGAGGAATCTAAAGCATCAGACTTCTATGTGCAAGGCACTAAATGAATTGTAAACATGAATTTGGGACTGAAGGAAGTCCAGATCATATTCTGATTCCTTTAAAAGACAGACTCTGACATATGAAAAATTTATTTCAGACATATCTCTGTCTCTTCAGCTGTTCACTAGAAGTTTGTTTGTTTTGGTTTGGTTTTTTTTTTTGTTGTTGTTGTTATTGTTGTTTTGTTTTTTTTCTGAAATGTTCTGTCATATTCTTCTGCCAGTAAGATCAAGTTGAACTATAGCTGTTTAGACAAAATGGAAAAAAATTGACAAAAGCTTAACTATATACTTCCTGTGTGAACAGCATCCTCAGTGCTGAACCATGATAATGTTGTTTGCCTTACTTCTCCAGAGACTTATATTTCCTTGGTGCTCTCTCTTCTGTTAATACAACTAATGTTCCCTATCTTCATTTGTTGAAAAAAGTCTCTGCCCATTTAGAAAATTAGCTTTGTTAAGCAGGGAGGCAGTTATGACTAAACTCACTATACAAAAGCGTATATATGAGTGTATATAAGCCTCTTCTTTTTGTTGTCATTATTGTTTCTCTAGCTGTAGGCTCCTCAGCCTCTTTGAAATGGAAGTTTTTCTCAAAATGCTCAAACAAGAAACCACATTCTCTGTTGACTCTTTCTGTGGCATTTTTGGCTGTAATCTTTCTGTCTCTTAGTTTCCTCTGATGTAAAACAAAGGTAATAAAGTTGGCTGTGGTTTTTGGTGGTTTTGTGGGTTTTTTTCTATAGTAATGCACAGAACAGTTCTAGTTCCCCCAAGCTACAAATATTTTGGCTAAAAGGGATGTGTGATTTTCAGAGGTGCTTGCTTAACAATTTCTAATTCTTGGACTCCTGTGAGATAGGTCACACTACAACATGGACACATATTGACAGGCAAAGCTTTTCTAAATGGCTGCTTTTGCCATTCTTGACGGGTGTATGAGAAGAAGATATATCTAAATTAGCAAAAAGAACCAATCTTCTCCTGTATAATAAAGAAAAGCATATTTCTGTAATAATGTAAATCTTCCATTCTTCTGATATGGAAGACTTATTTTTTAATAGACAAATCCTCTGCCAAAAAAAAAAATAATCCTTATATACACTAAGCATTACATCCTTCCCTTCTTAATGTATAAATTACATGTGCTGCTAGTAATGCTGCAGCAAAGCTCTCATTGAAAAGATACTGTTTTAAAGGAATAGACCCTGTGAGGGAGAAATCTCTATTAATATGCAACAAGTAAGACTCACCCATAGAGGAAATGGTTAAAGGAGGCAGAAGTGCTGTAAAACAGAATCAGAGAACACACATAATCCCAGCTTGATGCAATTACTCTAACATGAATTTAAAATAAAATTAAAGTTAACAGTTTAAACTGATGTTTGAGGGGTTTTAAAAAGATTTAGTTTCCCTTGGAACCACTATGTTATTTGAGCCACTGTAATCTCAGAGCACAGTGCTCATAACTTCACTCAAGAACTGTTACTACTAGATTATGCCCACAGGTTAAGTTACAAATGTCTAAAAACCTTAAAATTATTAAACCTAGATTAAAGTGTTCAGAGAATATGGTGTTATTTTAGTCTCCTGCCATATCCTACATTTACTATAAAACTGTTATATTGGCATTCTAATAAAATGTCATAAAGCAAGTATGTAAGGAGGTGTTTTGGGTTTGTTGCAGTCCGATGGAAGCCAAGTTAACATGGCAACCAAGATGTGTAACAGAAACACTTAAATGTTTTTCATAAACAGCAAACCTTGTAAGAGCCTAAGAGAATGCTGACTACTGGGCAGTGTATTACTGAAGACTGCTGCCATGTACTCTTGATGCTTCATCTTAGATCATTTCTACACAACTCAAAACCTTAACTACCTGAAGTGAACAACCTATATTATTTCAGTCACACTCTTACCCACTAGAGCCCACAGGGTCCCTGTGACTACAGCAGCCACGTTTAAAGAGGAAGACACAATTTGTTCCTTGAATCTTGGGAGCAAAGTTATTACATGCTGACTGATATTTAGAAAGAGTCAGAGAGGATCTGTGAAATCCTCTGGGCTGTCTTGTTTAAGATTCCCCATGCCTTGAAGAACAAAGAATGCCTACATAAGGAATATACAACATTAACAGAGTCCATAATGTCTGCAATGCCTCATCTGTTGAATATGCTCCTGTTATTTTTCCTATCTGTAATGCACTTACTCTTTGTTCTGGTATACAGATGTTTTAAAGTTCTTTATTTAACTCAATAATAATAATAATAATAATAATAATAATAATAAAAAAAAGAGTCTCATTATTAGACTTCAGTTATTGTTCACAAAAATAGAAGGTTTCAATGATGTTTGGACTATAGTTTAAAATTTTATCTCCTGGCATAGTCATAAGGACAGAAACAGTCCACTTGGCTTAGCAATCAACTCAGCGTTCCCATTTGAGCCACCCAAATCAACACTCTATTCTTGCTATCAAGGAATAAACAAGTTTACTCTGTCTCACTTCTGAGAAAAAGAAAATAACTCAGTAAAGTTCCTTTCACCTAATGAACTCCAGATGTATACCTTGGAAGTGCTTAGTGCAGATACCTGTGCTAAGGTTGTGTTTTTTTTCTCAGTAGCAAATCCTTCCCTTAGTATGGGTAACTAAATTAGCATATTCACATACAGTATGGCAATATAGAACCGAAAACTGTGCTACATAGAGGTATGAAGGAAGATTCTGTGAAACAGAAATGTTAACACTACTATCTGGGGAGGTGTCTTACATTTATTCACCTCAGCTGATAGGAGAGGAAAATGCCAGAAACTACTTAAAGAGTCAATGTGGTCATTTACAGAAGAATCAAAAGTACATGTAATAAAGCCCCCTCATACACCTGACCAAAGAATTAGACAATACCCTTGTGTTGCCCAGTAAGGTTTGGGCAGTCTGGAGGAAAAAGTGCTAAAAACATTGCATGAGGTTAGACACCTCAGTATTCCATAACAGAATCTTGAGAATAGATGGAGGTCTAGGATTTACAAATAATAGCAATTAAAGAGTATTAATTAATAAAATTAATTAAGATAATAATTAATTCAAACTATTTAGAAATGCAACTCAAAAATGACCAACAATTTTTACTGCAGTCAATATGATATAATATTCAATAGTCAATAAAATATTTTCTGTTGAAAAATCATTTAGCAAAACATTTTAAAAAGTCTCTTTTTTTTCTTATTGCTCTCTACTCCCCAAAAAAACCCAAACCCTACTAAACCTTTCCATTTGAGACAATTTTTAGAATCTGACAAATTTTAATTTTTGACTCAAGGTACATATCTTTTACAGATAAAAATAAATGTATCTTTGGTTTGTATAGGATGGTGAATAATTATCTACTATGGCTTGGCAGCTTTAATTTTTGACAAGATGAATATAAACTTTTAAACCAAAACACCTGAAGTTGTTGACACAATCTCAGATGCAGCTACATCTCTCAGTAGCTCAAATGAGACTAAGGAGGTGAATATAGGCAAATTAATTCAAACTGCACATTAATCACTACCTAATTTAATCAGACTTGTTTTTATTGTGGGTGTTACTGCTCCTCCTGCCTTACTGCCTGTCTGATAATAGCTGAACTTCACCTGTGCCTAGAAACCTGAAGTGGTGCATAGCAAGAAAGTTGCAAACATTGTGTGAAGCAAAGAGAAGACTCAAGCTCACTACCTTGTTTTGTGCAGAGCTTTTAAATGAATTATGCTGTAAATAATTGGAATGTAAAGTAGAAAAAAAAAAAGTATTAAGCCAGCATCTGCAAGTCAATTACATCACCAGAATAGAAGTAGTCTTAACAATACAGCTACAGGAAACACATTATAAAGACAAGGGAGGGGCTTCTTCCTGTCAAATCTACTGTATTTGTTTCCAATTGAGCAGCAGTGAGGATCATTTGGAGTCCCATCTGTGCCACATGTAGTCTCACAGAAATGAAAATGTGAAGTGTGCCAATAAATCTTGTAAACCTAACGGAGAGAGCTCAATTTTGCTGGCACCGATGGGCAAGGAACATCCTTTGGATCATTAATGGTTGAAGTGCATTGCGTTTGGCTGTCCTGGTTGGCTAGCTGAGAAACATGGCTTTTTCTGTTCGTACAGCTGGCAAAACTTGTGTCTTCATTGTCAAATTATCTCCATTCCTCCAACCATTAATCTCTCTGATATAGCTAGTAAAACTCACCAGGAGATAAGTGATGATGCTCTAAAGGCCTTTTAGCACAAGACCTCATCATTCCCAAGAGGAAAACAGTTACAGGTCAAAGCAATGGCAACATTTTGCTAGCTCAAATGATAGGCAGCATGTCAGAGTGGGAAACAGGAATGGTTCAGGACACATTGAAAATTACCATTAAGAGAGCTTACAAAGTCTGTTAGCATGAATAGTGGAGATAGGTGAGTAATGCAAATGAAAGTGTTACTCTTAGAGTTTGCAAATTTTATTTAATTTAAAAAAATTTATTAAAAGGAAAACAGTTGCTTAATCTTCTATAAATCTCACCAAAAATATTGATCAGTTTGGCATAAAATAGGAAAGGAAGTTATTCTATCAAACAGAATAAATTTAAATATATTTGAGAAGCTTTGCTGCCTGCTGCAGGATGTAGCCAGGATCCATGTTTATGTAATTCAGATAATTTTCACCCAGTTTCTAGTAGACTAAAATTTCCTGTGAAACAGGTGGAACAATGATTTCCCCATATCCTTGTGTCTTCATGAGAGAGAATTTCTTGAAATAAAAAGTGATGTTCCTTATTATGATATAATTCCTTAACATAACAAAACTTTCAAATGAAGTTTCTGGAATATGGCTATGTTTATGGACACAACTTTTCCTTTTGATAAATCAGCATTTTCCAGCAGAGCAAAACCAGCAAGGTGGAAAATTCTCAGTCTGGTCTCATGTAGATGCTTTTGATCTTTGACATCAAGATTAAGAGATACTGTTATGGAGCTGCAGTCTTGAAAACAAACTGTGGGAGATTTCAGAAATGTATAATAGAAAAACTTCCTTGTTGCAGAGATGTCAAACACACTGGAAGTATCTATTATTCTTAATGATGCTAGTATTAGGAATTGTCTTTGGAAAAGTTTAACTGGATCAAAGGGTGATGATAAGGGTCATTAATTCCACAAACTAGTTAATTTCTCCAGAAAACTGTGGCTTACTCCCCTGAATAACTAATGAAGACTAAGAATATAAACCAGCCTTCACCCCAGTGTGAAAAACTTTTGATGCAATTATATAGCTTCAGTCATATTTTGAAGTAGCAAAAATGTATTTCAGCAAAATGTGATTACAGAATCATATAGCTCAATGACACTTCAGGGAGCCATCCAGTGCATACCTCTGTCCAAAGCAGAGTCATCCATATCCATGATATTCTCCAGGACCCTTTCCCAGCAGAGAAGGGAGTTTGGGAAAAGGGGAGGAGACACACAGGTTATAAAAAAACCCCCCATATTTCATTAAATAGCAAAACTAATATTAATGCCAAAATAAGGTATACAAAGTTATACTTAGCTCAGTGAATTTACAGCAGCCACAATAAACAGGAAAGCAGTCCCCAGGAAACAAATGGTAAACAAGACTTCCCTCTGCCTCCCCGTAATAGAGAGAGTCAAGAGGAGCACCCAGCCTCAGCAAACTTCCCCCTTTGTATTGCTATTGGCATGGGATATGCCTGGTATCCAGACTGGGTCAGCTGCCCTGGTTTTTGCCCCTCCCAGGTTAAGTTCTTGGCTGACTCACAACTGCTGATCATAGGCCAGCCTATGATTCTATTCCAGCAAAATCAGGACAATCCCATTATTTTTCAACCTGCATTTGATCAGAACAACCAATGTAGAACATGTTCCTTGAGGGAAGATTTTATTTGCTGACTCAGCAACCCTTTTTCAATAGGACTTTGGGTAACTATCTCTGCAGTGTTTGATTTCCTCAGAAATATAATGAAAGAAGTACCTTCTTCTTCCTTCAGGAAGTGTAAGGAGGAGAAACATCTTCAAGGGGACGCATACATTGTTGAAAATTTTCCAGGAAAGTGTCAAGACCCTTTCCCATTGCTCATCAAGACAGGACAGTGACAGAAATATCAACCTTTGAGTTCCTCTGTTATTTGGGAGCCTGCTTGTTTGGTCATACAGGAGGTTGGTTTAGGCAAATTGCTTCAAGATTTCCGGGCTACTTCCATACTAGTAAATTAAATTCATGAGGGCTTGAACACAAGAATTTTCCCATGACCATACGCAAAGCATAACTGCTGACATGATAGATCCCTTGCCTGGTTCTGGCCCACACTCGAGCACTCTCCCACACACTGCCCAAGCACATTGTGAAGGATTCCATTGGCCAGAAGCTGCTCTCAACAGCATGAGTGAAATCAGCCAGTTTTTGGAATTAGAACTTAACAGCTATGAACTTTACCAGGACACTTACATGCTGGAGAACAGATACTGTGCCATTTTATTTACTAGTAGAGATCCAATCACAGGTCTGAGGGTCAATAATACTCCAACTTGACTCAGTTAGATAAGGGGAAAAACAGAACATAAAAATAGGCTTCAAAATGTGTGTTTCTAGCCTTGGTTTGGACACAGACTGGCATGTTAGTTTTGAATTCTTCCATGAGCAGAGACATTTCACTATAGATAAACCTATTATAATGTGAACACACTGCAGCAGGCCTTCCACACAGAAGTCTTGCCAGCGCCCTTATTATACCTGAGTGATACCAACTTGGATTCCTCCTCTCATATCAACTTTTAAAGTCGATATGCTTCATGAGGAAAGAAAGCCAGCCTCTCAGGTAACCAACTCCCAAACCACTTAGGTCTTTATAGGCTAAAACCAACACCTTGAACTCAGCCCAGAAATTTATTGGCAGCCATTGCAGATTTTGAAGACTGGGTTTTTTTATGTCCTCTCTGCATGATGCTCCACTTAATAAACAGGTGGTTGAATTGTGCACACTAGATTCAGTTGCCAAATGGCCTCAAGATGTAGCCTCACACGGAGTACATTAGAGTAATCTAACCTTGTGGTAAGAAAAGTATGGATAACTTGAGCAGGGACCACATGTGACAGGAAAGGTTGTGCTTTTCTTGCCAAACACAGCAGGAATAACAAAAATCCTCTTGGCTGGCTATGTCTGCTACCACAGCATCAACAAGCTGCCCAAGATATTCTGTGTGCTCTAGGACCTCAACACTCAATAGGAAGCTGGACCTAAGTTCTGAAAAAAAGGTGCTTAGATTCTCCAGATTTCTGGAATGGGAGGCTGGAAATTGCATGACAGATTCACTTAAATTAAATAATGAAAGTTTTCATGACTAAATGTAAAGTGAACACTGTAGCCTGTAATATAGTCCTCATGTTATTTATTCTGATACTAAATGTAATTTTACGCTGTTCCTACAATTTCCATGTGGAATGTGCTTACTATTTTGAATTCAAAAGAGCACAAGTTCATCACTGAATTGGGAATACGAGATTTGGGAGAATGTGTGTGGGCTGCTGAGGATCAGGATAATGGTGGTGTGAATTGTGGCATTACAGCACTAACAGGCAATTCCTGCTAAATCAATCAGCAGTGAAATAGTTAAAACTGTGGACATTTTACCTGACAGTTGTATTACCCAGAAAAGAGTGAATAAGGGGATTGGATTACGATGGAAATCAACATTGCATTGGTACATTTCTGCAACATTTCTTCACTGCCTGAATGCTGACATCAATACCTTAACACAATAACAAAGATCAGGAGTGGTGGGAGAAGTTAAAATTCACCAGTATGCAATCTTATCTAAAGAATCATGAGATGTCTAAACCCTAGATGATCATAATGTTGTGAATCTGTTTATTGTCAGTATTAAAGGGTAAACCTGAAACCTGAGTCCTCACTTCACCTTGCCAAATTCTTTGACAGCTCCTTGCAAATTCATTTAATTCTCATGTATGTGTCAGCTTCTAATAGTAGCTTCCACTGGATTCTTAATTAAGATCCATCTTAATAAGGATGTAAAATAAATTTCCACTAAACACAAATTTAAACTGACTCAAACATTCTGTCATCATTACATTTTTTTTTCCCATTTGTATCTTTTTTTTTTTTTCAGGTTGTATCTGTTTTTTTCAGGGACACAGGCAGTTACTCAAAACCTTACTAAAAAAAAAAAAAAAGGGCTTCTCCTTTCCCAAATCAGAGGCAATATGTACTACACCACATAGGAACATGCATTTTGTTTGCCTGTGTGGTTTACATATCCTGATGTCTATGCTCCATTGACTTTTTGCTGTTTTGTATAGTGTATGCTCTAAAAAAAGACATGCTAAATATAGCCTCTACTCTGTTTTAATCAAAGTAAACTGAAATGAAAGGTTGTTTTTTTTTTTTAAAAAAAATGTTACTGATACTGTCAATTAACTATTTTAGACAAAAGGAAAATGAAAAGTGGCTGATGCAGAGCTCTGCCTGAGAAATTATTTATCCAATGAACCTGAATAGGTGCTAGTGCTTAATTTCCTTCACTCTTCCTGAGAAAGCTTCTCCTTTGAAAGAAGGCTATTTTTGGACTTCTGGAATCCTGTTCAACTTCTTGGTGTGGATGGGGGGCTGACATTGCTATCAAGCACCCTGATCACTGCAGGGTGCTTTGATAAACTCAGTTTATTCTTTTATTGTTTTAAGCATTGTAGCGCAAACAGGATTTGCATGTCATTTTTATTTAATTTGGTTTCCTTTTCAAGCTAAAATAGCTTTTGAAACTGCAGTTTATCCACTCGTGAACTACAACAACGTCTTGTAAAACTGTGCTGGGTTTACGCTAGTTTCCCTTATTTGAAACATATGCAGAAGCTTATGGTTGTGATCTAGGATTA
Organism: Alcedo atthis; assembly: GCA_033558465.1. Classification (NCBI taxonomy): domain Eukaryota; kingdom Metazoa; phylum Chordata; class Aves; order Coraciiformes; family Alcedinidae; genus Alcedo; species Alcedo atthis. The sequence continues at coordinate 73,991 of WYEA01024185.1, read as the reverse complement.
ATACTGTTATAGGCTGGGTTAAATCTAGTTGGAACTGCTGGGTGTGACCGTCACTCTTCATTTAAGATAGTAGAAACAGGCTCATTTATGATGTGATAGCAGTATTCAAACTGAAACAAAGGCACACCCAAGACCATTCAGGAATTTGAACTCTCCCAGAGTAAGGCTTTGCTGGCTGTTTTTTGGAAGGCTATGTGTATACATGTATCTGTATATCAGAGACAGAATCAAAGTGTAGAGAAGTTCATATTTGAAGCCTTTCATGGCAAAGTTAGGGTGAAGGATCCCTTTCCATTTATCCCTTTCCATTCCTCCTGTCCTATTTGCTTTCTCCTTGCCACACACCCCCTCCACAACTCTGGACTTGATTAAATATCTACTTGTGCTATTGAAGCTATTAATGTGGCCATGTTTTCAGGCATATCTGTATACCAGGTAATTTTAAAGAAAAGAAGGGTATTTATTTTCCTTCCACACACACCCCCCCCCCCCCAACTCTCCCATCCCCTCAATTAGTTTCCCTGGTTGAGAGCACTGCTGCACAAATAGTTGTACTGACTCAAAGGGCATTTGCACAAGGGGCAGAGAGGAAACAGATGACTGGATGAACTGCTGCAGTCAGGAAGTGTTAGGTTGAAAACTTTAGCCTAAAGAAATTGTAACTAAATTCAATTTAGATTCAACTAGATACTTCTTTGGGGTAAAGCTGACCTGGATTTGAAAAGACTAAGGATCTACATTGCATTATTTAGTCCCTTTAACTTCCCTAGTAGCCTCCAGAAGCACCCAGAAGAAGAAATTCCTGCATATTGTCTGCTCCTGGAGGCAGCTGAGTCTGGTTTGTTCACACCTTCTATTATATCCTGCTTCCAGTGCACCTGGCTTCCTTCTGCTTTCTCTTCCCACACTGGTGCCTTCGATATCCAACACATTAAAAGATCTCTCTGTTCCCTTCTCTTCACTGCCTGCAACAGCCTGGAGCTAGAAACTTTTACTCTTCTTAAGCACCTATACCTGCTGAGTCTCCTCCTCTGAATGAGACAATGTAGAAAGGTCCTGGAAACCCTGAGAGGTACATACAGCTTTGGAGGACTGTTTACTGACTGCTTTCTGAAAGTATCATGCAGATGAATGTAGACGCCTTCCTTGACTTCCCTTTGGTGTTCAGGAAAGACAGATTTAAGAACCTTTACAAGAATTCAGAACTGATCAAAAATATTGAACTGTCAAAAGTATAGAACTAGTAGCTTTCCATTCAAGTAACAAGTAATAGCATTTAAACCTCAGAGGTTATCCCAAACATTAGTTAGTTCTGCTGTCAGTGAGCTCTAGGAGGACCTTTGGAGAATTGCCATTAGGGACAAGGAGGAAACTTGGTGACAGAGGATGTCATCTTTTCTTTAAGCTATGTTGGTTACTCTTCATATGCTGTTGGATTATTCACAAGAACCCTATGTGATTACTGTCAGGTTTGCATTACCCTACAGATTTATTACACATGATCATCCGTTTAGGTATCTGTCAATTTGGGTTTGCATTGTCTACAAACATTCTGGAGCAAAATGCTGTCACAAATAAGTATGCATAACTATAGGAAACTTCAATAACTGGGCATGCATCCATATCATGGGGCAAATGATTGGGAATATATCTCAGAACATAATATTAATAGGTGAGGTGCTGGAAAGCAGCTCTACAGAAAAGGACTTGGAGGTTTTGGTGGATGAGAAGCTGGACATGAGCCAGCAGTGTGTAATTGCACACAGCCAAGAAGGCCAATTGTATCCTGGGCTGCATCAAGAGAAGTGTGGCCAGCAGATTAAGAGAAGTGATTTTGCTCTTCTACTCTGCTCTAGTGAGACCTCTCCTGGAGTATTGCATCCAGTTCTCTCCACACGTTCTCCCAGAGAGACACTGAGATCAAGAGAGAGCGAGAGCAAGAGCCAGAGAGCTCTCAGGGGCCCAGAGCTTGGGGGGTCTGGAGGGTCTCTCTAGCTCTCAACTTTTATATACTGAATATGACATATATGGGCTGGAATACCTTGTTGGTCACCTGTCCTGTCCGCTCCTCCCCGCAGGTGCAGTCTTTCACTTTCTGCACCCCCAGTGTGATACACAAGTTCTAGCAGTGGCCTTGATATCCTTGGTAGTAACTCTAAACATGAGGTGTTATCACTGCTAGAAGCAGACACTGTCTGCAAAACATGCTGCTAACTTGAGAAAGTACAGTTAGTTAGAAAACCTGAGCTGAAAAGCAAAATCACTGAACAGAATTTGTTTGGTTCTCACTCAAACCAGGACAGTCACAAAGATGATCTAGGGGCTGAAACACCTCTCCTATGAGGACAGGCTGAAGAAGCTGGGGTTGTTCAGCCTGGAGAAGAGAAGGCTCTGGGGAGACCTTAGAGCCACCTTCCAGTGGCTGAAGGGGCTCCACGAAGGCTGCAGAGGGGCTGTTTCCAAGGGCCTCTAGTAAAAGGACAAGGGGTAATGTGTTTAAATGAGAGAAGAGTAGATTTAGACTGGATATCAGGAAGAAGTTCTTTACCTTGAGGGTGGTAGAACAGTGGAATAGGCTTCCCAGGTAGGTGGTTGAGGCCTCATCCCTGGAGCTATTGCAGGTGAGGTTGGCCAAGGCTCTGAGCAGCCTGGTCTAGTTGAGGGTGTCCCTGCTCCCTGCAGGGGGGCTGCACTAGATGACCTTTGGAGGTCCCTTCCAGCCCTAAACATTCTATGATTCTGTGATTCTCTTTCACACACTGACCCATTTTAAGTACATTATATACCCTAAGGTTTGGTTTCCTGGATATTTCTTCCTTCTTCTGCCAGGAATTTTTGTCTAAGCAAACTGAAGACAGGTGTTATACTTTTGTGAGGTACTTCTCTATAGCTGGTAGCCCTAAATAGCTGGACATCTCCAGCTCAGCTGCTATATATCCAGAAATACATGTGGGACTGACTAAGCTGCCTGTGTCTTTATTTATAGGAAAAAAAATCAGTTTATGGCTCCACAGTCATTCCACAAGAGCACAATAGATTCAGTGCTTCTAGAAAGCATCTGTCCTCCCCAAGAAGCCTGTGTGCACATTCCCCTGAAATATCAGTGAGAGCATTACAAAAAGGCAATTTTTTATTGGATCAAAGTATGTTCAGCCCAGTAGCCTGCCGCTGACTGTAGAGTAAGTCTACAGAAAAGAAAATGAACAGAGCAACACAAAATGCCCTTTCTCCAGAAAATCTCCTCCAGTTCCAGACATTAGAGATTTAGGAGCTCCTCAAATTAGAGGTAACATATTTGTGTTTAATAGCTCTTGTGGAAATTCCCTTCAGTGGAAGAGTTTAAAAAAACAGTTTTTGGACCCTGCTTGACTTTTGGCATATCTAGCATCATGTAACAATGAATTCCACTGCTGTGTTTTGAGCTGTATGATAAAATTTAATCACATTTGTCTTTGAATCTCCTACCTGACAGTTTAATCAGATAACCATCTTTGCTCTTAGTTCTAATAGCATCAATACTGAGACATAGCTAAAAGCATTGACTGGACCTGGTTGACTCAATCCAGAATCATTACTATTAGTTGCCCTTTCTAGAAGTAGGATGCAGAGACATTCAGGCTGGTTCTGGAGAGAAGTAGCACAAATTCAGCAAAGCTTTTCTCTCTGGGCTTTGTGCCACAACTCTTTGTAATAAGATCCCCTTCACTCAGGAGAAACCACTACCCAAGAAGCCTGATTCAGTGTGGCTGCTCTGATGTGGCTGTGGCCAAAATATGGTGGTAAGCTTTACATTCAGGTTTTTTAATATTTAACATTAATTCTCACCCTAGTGATTTTAGTTTACCCATCATCAAGACCACCATAGAGAAATAGCTATTAGTAATTGAAATATGTGCCTGGAAAGCCTTGCATTATTAACCTCATGTGTTTTGGTCAAATTCCAGGTCAGATAATTACATTCCACTCACCATAAATTCTCCCTATGATTCCATGTGGGTAGGTGTTAAGGGACAAAATCAGGCTGTTGATTTAGGTGATCATTTTCCTAAACCTTAACCAAATGGATGAACCAGGCTGGGAAAGCAATTATGTAGATTGCTCACAACTTCCATTACTTTGTATGAGGTTATACACATCCCATGCAATTCAGATTAAAGGCTTTTTATTAAAAAAAACCAACAAAACAAACAAACACAAAACTGAATTAAACAGGTACTATTCTGTTTACTCAGAATGACACAGAAGAGTGTCATTCATTCTGCAAGATAAATCATGTTTCCTCCTCCCTTTTATTTTTTCACTGCAGAAAACTATCTCAAACTAGTTTTGCCAGTAACAATTCATCCTGTAATGGGTTTTTAGTTCTAAGGACCCGTGCTGACTCCCCATTGGTGCTTAATCATAGAATCATAGATATTAGGGGTTGGAAGGGACCTAGAAGATCATCTAGTCCAACCCCCTGCCTGGGCAGGATCACCTAGACCAAGTCACCCAGGAACAGATCCAGGCAGGTCTTAAGTGTCTCCAGAGATGGAGACTCCACA
>WYEA01024185.1:52094-69347 GCA_033558465.1 Alcedo atthis | reverse complement strand
GGTCATTGATGAAAATATTGAATAATACTGGACCCAGTACTGACCCTTGGGGGACTCCACTAGTCACAGTCCTCCAGCCAGACTCTGCTCCACTGACCACAACTCTCTGAGATCTGTTCTTCAACCACTTCCCAATACACCTTATTACACTGTAACTAAACCCACACTTCTCAAGGCAATTGTCATTTATTCTATTTGGATATTAGTATTAAAGAGGTGTATTTTTTTTCATAACATCTTTGCATATGTTACACATTAACATTCCAGTGCCGCTCAGTAAAAATATTTGGCCATCTGCCCACTTTTTAAAGTAAATTTCGGTTTACTATTTTTTAAATTTAGATTTCTAATTATAGTTAGCTCTTCATAAATAGTTTAGCAGAGCTGGAAAGAGTGTTAAGCGCTACATTTCTGAACCTTTCCTCCCTAATAAGTAACTGTAACCTGGCTCTGACACACCTCAGTGATCCAAATTCCTCAAAAAATCCAATATATTTCAGTAATTTCCCCTTTGTTCTGAAGACTTAGTTTTTCTCCCTGAGCTTTCTAAGAGGAAACATTGCTCTTACCTTTGACCCTGGCAGCAAACCATGATCCTTTCTGTTCACTTGCCTCCCACCAAACCAGCTAAAATCTACAGATGGACCTGTGGGCCATCAGCTGGAGAGCTGCAGGTACTATGTCATCAGAGAGCTATTCTTTGATGATGTGGTCAGCCTTCCTACGGTTTCTAGTAAGCCAGTCTTGGCAGTTTACCTTGCCAATGCGCCAGCTCATACAGCTGTAATTATAATTGAATCCACAAAGTTAGATTTAGTCTTCCAAGTCCATATATCAGCCTTAGTTACTGCAGTTTTCTGCTACTTAAGCATATTTAATTTACAAACTACTGTGCACATTATATTTCCAGTGGCTTTTGAGATGTGTGGAAGGGTGTGTATTCAAATCAGAGTTATAAAGCCCTTAGTAACCACATATATAAAAGAGAAAAAAAATAAGAATACGACAGACAGTATGGGAGGGCATAAATGCTTAGTAAGTGCGACCATTCACATGGGCACAGCTAAAATGGGTGACAGTCCTTGGGAGTGTCAAGCCAGATACCTTTTTACAATTCCAGCTCATTTGCCAGAATAAAAACTCACCTTCCTAGGCGTGACAGAAGCATAAAAGCACAATAGCATGTGGTGATGAATCACATCTTGAAGCTTTTCTTTGGCATTCAGATGGTTTCCAGTGACCAGCAGGGAACTCTAAAATGCCCCCAGTGACCCAGAATTTTTTATTTTTTTATTTTTCCATTGCAACTCCCTTCAGGTTTACACTGACACCCCTGCTGAACAATTATGTTCCTCCTCACTCATAGTCTTCATCAGATTGTGAGGGAACCAGCTTTGCATCTGGTCTGTAAACTTTTCTTTCAAGTCAGCTCCATGATTTCTCACTGGTTTCTTATATGATCAGTATCCTTCAATGTACTTAATTGGATCAGATAATCAATACCAGTTTATGTCTTATCATTCTTATCTTTTAAAAACACTACTCCAATTATGCACAGAAATAGAGGTTTGTATATGTTTTTCTTTTTATTTGTTCTTAGTCCCTCCATTTCCTTTAAAAATTGTCTTTTTTTTCATAATGTGTTCTCCAGAATTCTCCAGAGGAGGGAATTTCCTTTCATAAATGTCTAGAAGATTTTTATTGTTTTCCAAAGTAACAGAGACATTAAGTAAAAGAACAGTTTTTGAGAAAAAATATTTGGGAGGGGAGAAGACAAGAAAAAAAAAAAAAAAAGAGGATGCAGGTGAAAATGGCCAGCACAAATCTCTTATGTATAACATTCAAAATATATTATTTCAGATATTTTGATATGTCCTCTCATTGCAGCTGATGTTCTTCAAATTCTTATCTACTTCCATATACTGCATACATATCATCAATATTATTTCTTATTCTATACCTGGGGATTCTGGTAAGACACCTTACTAGAGTCCTTTGTGAAAAATGTAGTTTAACTAAGGATTAACTTTAAATAAATTATAAGTTTAATTAAATCTAACAGAGGAAAGATGGGGATCAAAGGCCATCACATGAGGAATTTGGAATCCCTTTTTTTTTTAATTATAATTTCTTGTTAGAAATATTTTCTGACTAACCCATACTAAGAACACATAATATGAGTGACAGAAATCTTCACACCATTTCTTAAGGAATCAGGTGAATAGAAATGGAGGAGAATATGACTGTAAATTAGCAGCAGTTTCTCAAATTTTACAACTCACTGTAGAAACCAAGTGTAAATCCAGCATCACATTTCTGGTAAACAATTCAAAAGAATGATAAAAATAATTAATATAAAAAGATCATAGGTGTCATTGCAGGACCTACTTTACTGTTATCTGGAAAACTGACAACACATTTCATAAATTAGATCCTTTTTTTTTAACAAAGGAACAAACCATGAAGATCTTTACTATTGCCAAGTGTACTTCAGTGGGACAGGATGGCTGGCATGCTCTGTGTGGAAAAACTCAAATGACAGTCTTGGGCAGGGAGAAATCTAATGAAATTTAGTAAGGTCAAGTGTAAAGTGCTGCATCTGGGGAGGGAAAACCCCATGTATTGGTGCAGGTTAGGCACTGATCTATTAGAGGACAGTTCTGGGGAGAAGGACCTGAAAGTCCTAGAGAACAACAGAATGACCATAAGGCAACAGTACATCCTCATCTACAAGAAAAACAACGTCATCCTGGGATGCATTAGGAAGAGTGTGGTCATCATGGTGAAGGACATTCTCCTCCCTCTCTACTCTGAGCTCCTGAGGCCTCACCTGCAGTACCGTGTCCAGTTCTGGGCTTCCAGTTCAAGAAGGAAAAGGAACTACTGGAGAGGGTCCAGCACAGGGCCACTAAGATAACTAAGGGCCTGGAGCACCTACCATACAGAAAAAGATTGAAAGAGCTGGGTTTGTTTATCTTGGAGAAGAGGAGGCTGAGAGGGGAATCTTATCAAGGTTGGTCTAGGTGATCCTGCTCTGGCAGGGGGGTTGGACTAGATGATCTTCTAGGTCCCTTCCAACCCCTAATATCTGTGAATCTGTAAAAAGGTTTATAAATATCTAGAAGGTGGGTGTCAGTAAGATGGGGCCAGGCTTTTCTCAGTGGTGCCCAGTGACAGGACTAGGGGCAATGGCCATAAACTGGAAAAAAGGAAGTTCAACCTCAACATGAGGAAATAATTCTTCATTGTAAGGATAACAGAGCCTGGAACAGGATGCCAGGAGACGTGGTGTAATCTCCATCTCTGAAGACTTTCAAAAGCCACCTGGACTTGTTCCTGTGTTATCTACTCTAGGTGATCATGCTCTGGCAGAGGGGTTGGAATAGATGAGGTCCCTTCCAACCCCATTCTGTGTAAAAAGGGGGGTTCTGTCTATGAAAATAGAGCATAAGTGATTTCACATGGAGTTAATTTATTTAGAATAACCTGCCAGCTTCTGGTATTCCATAAATAATTAATAGATCATCTATGACCCACAGGATTCTGTTTAAGCTATCTGTAAAGATTGCCTGTTAGAAACTGGTTTAGACAGAAAATCATAGTCACTGATACATGTAGCTGATACAAATGAAGGAGGAGAAAAAATAGACATCCTGAGCTTTTTCCCTTCTCTAATTCAGTATCTCAAAATACTGAAGAAAAAACAGGTTCTGGAAGCAGCTGCTGATTTAGTGTCTTTACAATGTAAATTCACAAGTCTAATAATAGATATAGAAGAAAAAAAAAAGTGCTAGGTTCAGGAACTGAGGCATGCAGAAGGATGGAGCCTGTGCTTGTACATCTAAGTAGATAATGTGGTGACATGAAGTTGCTGGGATTTCCTGACATCCTTTTCTCTCCCTCTCTTAGTCTCCTGAACTGTTGTCATTTTGACATAATCCTGAATCTAGCAGGTTCTTTTGATCAGTCTTAAGGACCAGGACAGTACCCAAATTTTAAAACAGTATATTTTCTTCTCACATCACTCCATGCATATTACTGCTTCCAGCCCCACTCTTTATGATGAAAATTCTATGGACAAAAGCCCCACAAGGGCTGGGGGTCTCCTTCAGTGTGAACTGCAGCTCCAAAATGTGGAGTCACTAAAAAGGACCCAGGCTGGGAGTGAGGATCTCTCTAAATATTTCGCTTACTGAGTTCACTGAGAAAGCATGGGACATATGTTTGTAACACAGTCAAAAAGAACATCTTTTCATCCTACAGTCTAGCAGCAGCTTGTGAATATCTCTGTGGACTGATCCATTTCATACACATTTTTGTTATCATTTTTGCATACAATAGGATACTTCATTGTAATATTTATTTCCATTCTATACAATGCTTCAGCTTGCAGATGTTAGTAAATTTGCAGGTTTAGAGTAAATACAGGCACATTTCAAATCATAAAACATTTTAATCTTTCCTACTTTAAACTTTCATTCAACTGTGTCATATACCAAGTTATTGTTTTGAAGATTTTTCTTTCACATGCATATGACTGACTTACTCTAGTTTTGTAACAGATGAAGTGCACTTATAAACCTCAATACCTGAGCAACTGTAATGTCTTAGCAATTTCATAATGAAATTCATATGGAATTTAGCAACCCAAGCCAGATTTGTGTCAGAATCTTTAACATGTTCCAGTTGCATGAAATATTAATTAAAGGCACTCATTGTTAACTGATATAAATAGTCCCCACTTAGCCCATTATAGGTATGGGTTGTAAAACAAACAATTATGTGACAGATGATACATGTTAACACAGAGAAATTCTGTAATGACATTTCTGTAACACTGTAACCTCTTCAACCACCATGTGTTCCACATTACAGGCTAAAGGGGGTGCTGATTGCAAAGGTGACGTACTTTCCAGTTTGTGACTTTACTTCTAAGAATAGAAATGCCTTAGAGCACCTCCAAATGATTTACATTACAAATTTAGTTCAGGCAATGAAATCATTAATGCAAGCTTGATTTTAACTACTACATGCTTTTGCTATTCACTGTGCTAGTGCCAAGCAGTTGAATATTCCTACCTATCAAACTGTACCCTACCTAGAAACTGATTTGGTAATCCAAGTAAGCAATTGTTTCCTATTTACGATTCCTTTAATCCAATACCCATTTTCCCATCACTCCATATTATGAATAAAAATATTTGAATCAAGAAGGAAACTGATTTCAGAATATATATATATGTATATATATATGTTTTTTAATATATGTCATTAAAGCTCCAAGCTAATCATGGGATAGAAGCAATCTCCTGGCATTTGGATAAGATACACAGATTATTTAATTAGTAAAAAATGGTGTCTGCCTTTCCACTAGCCAACATATTCCTGTAACATTAGAACCAGGTGGCCTCCTTACTCAAAGCACAAACATGCAGAAGTTGCCTAGTACTTTTGCCCTGCCAAAAAAAAAAAAAAAAAAAAAAAGTATTTTCACATCTGTGAATGTGCAATCCTGTGTTTAACCCTTGGAACCACAGACTTTCTAAAGCAACACAAGAAGAGATGACCAAGGTACGTGTGTCTTCAGGGGGACAGATGAAGAAAAGGTCATCAAGATTTATGGAAAAGTGTTATGAGTTATATCAGCCATGACTTTCAAATGCATTTCATAAATATGGTTATAAGGTAACTTTAAAAAAAAAAAACACATTTTTTTTTAAAAACTTCTTTAAGGTACCTTTTTTTTTTTAAAAAAACAACCAACAACCAAACAAGACACTAGTGTTCCTGTAAATATTTATTTAGGATTCAGAAAACTCTAGTTTTTACATCTATTTTTAAAACTTTTGGACTTTAACAAGACAATACTACTTGTTAGGAGATACCTGCCTCCAAAATGCTTTCTTAGAGATGTATATTTCACCAGGATCAAGCCCAACTGAGCTATAACATGTACAAGACAAGACTAAACTTTTTCTAGTATTATAATGATTGATTTGCTGCAGAAAGTGAAAAAGTAAAGGCTTGAGGGAATAGATTATGCAAAATCTGCACATTCAATGAAATATCCTTGTTTTACATCACAACTAGAAACTGACCTGAATGGAAATGCTTAAGCTAATCAGATTTGTCCTTGGAGGCACTTTTTATCTAGGTCTGAATCCAAAATTTTTGGCTTAGAGCTATTTTCTGATAAAAGTGTGGAAAGTCCTTTGTGACACCCCACTCACACAGCAGAATGAAGCTTTTCCAAGTCCACTGGGCTGTCCTCTCTGATGGTACAGGCTCCACCCATTAAATTCAAGCAGACACCAAAAAATAACATCTGATTCCATGTCCTACAAATCAAAAATAAGATACATTTTAGGCAAAACCTATGAAAGAACTCTAATACCAGAATGTATAGTCAACACATAAAGCTGTACTATTCAGAGCTGTCTAAGCACTCTGGCAAGATTGTGAATAACACTAATATCTCCATGGCTAATTAAAAGAATAATAATAAACTTTGTTAATCCTGTTTTAACCCCTGCTTAATCTTGCCAACCTCCATCAGACCCACCTGAAATTTTACCTAGCAGTCAGCAGCCTTATCCCAGAATGCACATTTGTTTCTGGAATATTTTAAGCCATTTGGATGATATTATTGTCCAAAAATGGGGATGTTCTCACTCTTTGGACTTTTTCCTAACCTTTTTTTTTTTTTTTTTTTTTGGTTTTAGAACACAAAAATGATTTACCCTAGAAATGTCAAACTTGATTCAGTGCTTGCTTGGCGAAGAAACATGCCTTTGGAGCCTGTTAGAGGGCTTAGGTGGGTAATTGTAAAGTTATTGTTAGTTTTTTCCACACTCATGGCATACAGTACATGGCCAGCTCATGTTAATAAATACCTGTTGGGTACATGTGTGGTTCATAAAGGCTTGATACAAATCCCACAGTCAATGAAAGTCAATGAAAAGACTTCTCTGGCTATAAACAGGCTTGGAGTCACATTGTAAATGTAAATGACAGGATGGAAGAGAATCTGTAATGGGAAAAGTAGAGTGGGAGAACCACATCTTCTGCAACCCTTAGAGTCTTCATGGGCAGATGGAGCGCTGAGAGAACAAGTGGGAAAACACCCATTGTCTGTGGACATCACATGCTATATGGGACAAAGGAAAGAAAAGGTAAATCCTAGGGTCACGGTGGGGTTAAAAAATTTGTTTGGATGATAAAAGCTAATACTGATGAAACATTCCTGGCCTTCTGCACCAATGGAAAAAAAAAAAGTTACATAGTCTATGTAAAGTCTTATACTTGCACGGCATACAGGTGTTCAATTGCTCTTGAGCATTACATATGCATTTGTCATCCTGGAGCTTTCTCACATGAGTGCACATACTGATGTGGGGACTGTCATATAATTGCAACACCCAGATGTGGTAGGAAATGAGCCACAGCATCAGGTCACCTTCCAGTCCAGCTGCATGTCTAGCACGGCCTCATCCTGCAATAGAGCACCAGAGCCCCTGGGAGCTCCTGTTTTCACCTTCCTGAGATCTACTCCCAGGACCTCCTTCCTTCAGTTGTCTGAGGCATTCCTATGTATCTCATGGGTCCTGGCAGTATGAAGATTTTGGTAGGCAGCTGGGAGGGCCATGAAGGTTGCATGCCCACTACTGAAAGCACAAATTTGCTCTGCTTCCAGGAATTAAGCAAATGCCTGCAGAATCAGTATGTGAAAAAAACTCTGCAGAAAAGTAAAGATCCTTCATGTCCCCTCTGTTTTTTGTTCAAAGCAGGAACACTTTTGCACAGAACTTGTTCATAATGTCTAGCTCTTTGTATATCTACCAAAAGCTACACATCTATACTCACTGTTTATCACATACAAATAGTCTGCAATACTTCCAACTATGTTCGACTTTTGTATTTATTTACTAATTTGCTGGCAAGACACAACAGTTTGCCTGAGCAAGGTTTTGTTTTGCTGTGGGAGTGTGAAGTGCAGCAGTAGCTAGTTGATAGTTTGCCACTCAAAGTTGAAAGTTCAAGAGCCACCTGTGTCACATCTCTCCCTTTTTTGGATCGGAAGGGTGTTATAGGAAAGGTGTGTTTGCTTTTTCTTTTTTGGTAGGACTAAAAATGGAAGGGAACTTTGTGAGAAACTTATTTCCTAGTTAGTGTACTGAAGTGGCCAGATGGCAGCCAAATGGCATCAAGCCATCAGGAGGTTGAAGGCCATTGGACAACTGTGTGGGATTTGTTTCTCATTCTGTGTGTTTGGTTTAAAAATCATTTATTTCTGCACTAAGTCATAGATATGGAAAGGGTTTTACCTAGGGGATGGCTGTTTCCCCATCCAGTTGAAACCACAAGAAGACAGAAAGCTGGTCACTGGCCAAAGTGAAAGGCCAAAGGCAAATTGTCCCATATTTATCCTTTACTGGGTCAAAACTCAAAAGCTGGACGCTGATGGCAGTTCATAAATATTTCACTGCTGCAATCAACAAATGAGATAGAAAGACGTTGCATGTCAAGAAACTTGTTGACTCTTGCAGAGCAGATAGCCAGCTGGCATGAGCACCATTATTGCCCTGTCTCAGAGCTGAAAGCCAGAATCAAATGGTGCCATATTTGTTCCTGGTTTAGCTAAAATAACACAGGAATCACGTTTATGGTTTAATCTTGCTGTGGAGTTGCCTGTGATCCTCCCTGGCCATGTGATCTTTACCTATTAGTAAGAGGAGACTCTGAACTCTCCAGAGAGAAATTCTGCCTGAAGGTTTACAATTCCTATTTCATTCAAGCTTCCCATTCATCTCATACTTTATCCTTTCTTATGTTTGTAAGTGTTTTGGGAATCACCAAGAGATGTTTTTAACACAGTGTATGGAATCTCATCCCATACTCACAGATCTGGAGAACCGTGGGTCAGATTCTTTGTAAGTATTGACAGGCAAAAAGCCACTGAGATCAATGAAAACAAACTCTTGTATGTAATGTAGGTAAGGATTGCATCCTGGCTAGCAAAGTTTCCATCCTTACACAGGAGCAGTGGACCAGCCTGCTTACTCTAAAATAGTCAGTGAATGCCTGTGACACCTCCTTGTACATATCTGGAAGGGTTAACACTTAAAATTTCTGCCCCTTGTTTGGGATGAGAGATAAATGGCCAAGAAAAAATCAGCTATATGTTTTCCATAGAACATGCCAATAACAACCTTCTGGTTCCTGGTCCTCGGGATGGCTCACTGCCCATCATCCCTAGTGATCCAGAAACACAATGTTTTCACAATACCTGAAGCAATACAGTTAAACGTAAGATTTTCTCAACCTTACAGGATACCTGCATAAAAGCAAAGTGTTACAAGCATGCCAGCTGGTCCCCTGTCACCAGGTCTGGCTTCTGAATGCAAATCTCCTTCCAGAAAGCATGAAAACTCTGAGGACATGGGTTGAGTGAAGCTGTGGGTTTTCAGTTACCCATGCAAAGGAACATGGCAAAACAGATTTCCTTGGCCCATCACATGCTTTACAACCCTGTTCCAGAGTAACTCAGTGACAGATGGAACTTCCAAAGCTCTGTGGTGGTCCAGCTTGGTGTAACATAAGAAGTCATCCTCTTCAGTTTTCTGCCCCTAGCTCTTTGCCTGGAGGTTTCCTCCTCAGCAGCAGTGATGGCAACAGAACAGTTAGAGTGTTTGGTTCCCCAGCAACTGCAATTGACTGTCTGGTATATCAATTTAAGTCACAGCCGAGTTCAGTTTGTGTTAATGAGCATGATGATCTGTGAACTCTGCTAGTGGAGGAGCCAGCTGCTCTGTGGCTGCTGATGCTGCTGCTGGGGAAGGAGCAGCCACTTACAGTACTGGAGGTGGGCAGGTGGAAGAGGAAAGGTCTAAATTTACCCCATCCTAACTTGGTGGAGGGGACACAGCTCACTCAATCTTCATCAGGATCCTGCTTGATTCTATTTACTGAGAGCAAATAGAGAGGAAGGAAAAGGAAAGGAGGTGTGGAAATGAAGACTCCTGCTCTTTCTGGACAGAAAAGTGATGTGGAAGCACAACTGGGAATAATGCTTCACTCAAGAGGATGGAGAGAACATGATGATGTTGAGTTGAATACTGTAATTCCCTTCCATCACCTCTTGTTCTTTTCTGCTCTCAGTACAGGGTGTATTATCAACTTTCAGTTTGTTTTACCTTGAACTTAAAAAAAAAAGAAATAATAATAAGCTTTGAAATGGACAAAACTCTAAGAGTCCTTCGTAGTATTGATGCATTGATGTAAACTACAGCAACTAAATTACCTCTTATGGGACAATTGGAGTAATGTCCTTGTCTAAACAAAGGGCAAGAACAGAGTGCAACAAAAGTGGGACTCAAACTTCTAGGTAGCTCATACAGATATGTAAGACAAGGAAATTTATTTGATTTACAGGTTGATCTGTCTTCAGAAAAATTTTTATGCTTCTTGAGTTTCTTGTTAGTATTACATTTTTCATCAAAGGAAGGTAGTAAGAGTCTCTTCCTGTGACAGGTATTATGCATAACTGTCATAAATCATTAAATATAAAAACTTCTTGAGTACAGGAAATGGTACTACTGCAGTATAGTGGCTGGTAGAGATTCAAGTGTTACCACAGGATTTATATTTATGAGTTGCCACAAATTATTCTGAACAAAAACACTAAATACAATCCCCTCCCTGCTCCATGAAACTCCATCAGCTTTGGGAATGCAGTAAGACATAGATTTGGACCGCAAGCTAGGAATAAAAGTTGTGGCTTGGATCTGTATCTACATGTACCCAGGAGAAGAACTGGCCTTTGTATATCTGTGAGTGAATGGTGCATGCATTTTACTTGTCTGTGTCTTCCTCACTCTCTGCTATCTCTGTTAGCTTCCTCACTTTATCCTCTGGCATGAATACACAGCACACTCTCATGTCACTTAAATCACCAAAGGCTGATACTATCTTTTTGTTCAAACATATGCTAACTCATTTTTATAAATAGGAACATGAACTGCTGTTTTATAGACTAGAAACAACAGTTGCAGGCAAAAAGACTATATGCTACCTGAACTTTGGTTAATAATCAGTTAAAAAAAGAAGATATTTTCTCCTTCTGCATTTACTTAAGTTTTCTCTCTATTAGCTAATGTGTATTGATGGAATCTCATCAGCTTTTTCATGACCATTTTGAGATGTGTGCTTGCCAAAAGTGTTAAACTACAGTCTTGCTCTCCAAACCAATGTACAGTTGAGCTAAAAATGTCATGTGTTGGCTTTAAAACAAAGCAAAAATGAAAATTGAGTTTTGCTGCTGCATTTATTTCAGATCTCAGGATAACTTCCATAAAGGGTATAGGCCAGATTCTTAGCACATTGAAAACTGCATAGGTCCGCTGATTCCCATGAAACAACATTGATTTACAGCAGCTGAGAATCTGGCCTAAAAA
This sequence comes from Alcedo atthis, assembly GCA_033558465.1. Classification (NCBI taxonomy): domain Eukaryota; kingdom Metazoa; phylum Chordata; class Aves; order Coraciiformes; family Alcedinidae; genus Alcedo; species Alcedo atthis. Next base: position 57,894 of record WYEA01024185.1, on the reverse strand, counting down.
GCTTGGGGCTATATATCTATCTTATGTTATGTTAAAGTCCCTTGACCTCTTACTTGATTGCCTTGCTCCAACGTGTGATGCTAGTGTAGGTAAATTATACCTCTGCTGGCCACTAAGCTTGCTGTTCTAGCAACATTAATAACCTCAAGGCTTCTAATTTTCTTACCAATGCTTACTAGACCCCCTGTGCAAGCCTCTGGGGCTGCTTTGACAATAATCCCAATATATTTTGTTTTGAATGAAAATAAACTTTATTGCAACTTGTGCTGGAGGCAGACCCACAAGCCTAGGCTCTAGAATGCCTAGTAGGCAGCTGTGTAATCATTAGCAATACTATAGGGAACAGCACTAGGATCAGTTCAGAAGAGTTCTTCATCCATCTGGGACTATAATTTACAATGCCACCATCACTACAATAACAAGGTAGCAGAGGGAAAACACTTTGGAAGGGGTGGCAGTGAAATTCAGCCATCACAAGGTGTGGTCCTTAGGGCAAAACCTTTAATTGGCAGAAGGTTCACTAAGTGTTCAGGTAACCTCAGACTTTCACCTTTCATTAAATCTAAATCTACGATCAAAATGAATATAGAAAAGACTAGTAAGCAATGTCCCATCTTTCCATGCAGAACCAGAGAGATCCTGGTGTCCTGGACCTATTTCTCATCAGGTTTCTCTCACTCTTCTGCCCCACCATTTTACTCATTCCACAACACTGGATGTGCAGCTCGCCTTCCTGCATAATAGAAGAAACAATAGAAGCAGTACCAACTTGTCAGGTTTTGTTTCTGCTTGGCATCCAGCTCACTCCACTTTTTCTTTTACCTTATTTTTATGTAGTACACTTGAGTTATATCAGTAAAGTTTTAATGTAATCATTAGACAGCTCACTGGTCACTTCTATGAAAAACTAAGTTATGGATAGCTCTAAAACCAAAACCCTGATGCTGAAGTGGCACAAATATTAGTTTAAAATCTCATGGGATGGCATGGGATCATAGGCAGTTCACTGACCATATGAGCATAGCCCTGGGAGAAGAGGTTTTCCCTTTCTGCAGACATGCTCTTTCCCTTTCATGCAAACTGTCTGCTGTGAGATCACTGATAGTCGAAGCCCCCAACTCCCTCTCTCCCTCTCTCTTCCTGCAAGTGCCCTAAATGTCTTAATAGAGTACAACATTTCAGGATCAAGGACAGTGGAGTTTGAATTAAGGGTTGTTGCTTTTAATCAAGTGTTAAATCAGCATAATTTACTATTCCTGTTGTCTATCTTTTGTCATTGTTGTTGGTGGTGTTTTTATTCTTGTTGTTGTTGTTAAAATAACTCCCTAAGCTTTTTATAGCACCTTGTGATCTTCTTCAAACTCTCCTACAACTCCTAGAGTGGTCATGTTGCCTCACTGGCAACATCCAGGCAAAGCAAAGAGTAGGAACACACAGATGTAGTCCAGGTCTTAAAATATCTTGAAAAAGTCACCTAGTTTTACCACCACCATGCATCCTTACATAGGTGACTCAGCTGTTTCTAGGTTGTTTTCATGGCTTGACAGCAAACAATGGTGCATAGCATTGGTTAGGACCTAGAGAAATATCCTCAGTGTTGCCACCTCTGATAGTAGAGGTCTAAAATACTGTCTATTACAGTATTTTGTTGCAAATGTCAATGTAATTCAATTTTAAAATGTAACTAAATGTGAACTATTAACTCTCACAAGTACCAGGACCACAATGAAGATGGTCTAATATTTTTCAAGCACATGAACCCAGAAGTTTTAATGTCAATAACAAGGTCCTAAGCAAACTCTTCAAGAACAAGAAAACAGTTGCCATATAGATCTTCTCATCATACTTCTTTGGAAATGCATTATACTAATAGAAAAGGCATGCAAACCTACAAACAGAACACAGTACTAAATCATACCCATCAGCCTCTAGGGGATCCATGGGGAGATGCAATGTCCCAGCTTGTCTCAGAAGCTTTCCAGGCAATGACATTTCCAGGCAATGTTAAAACAAAAATTTTGAGCACACAAGAAGATCTGACTTATCTGACACTGTGTTGATCATTATTAACTGATCAGAGAAGATACAAGTAAATCTTGGTTATATTATTCTGATTACTCCAGCTTTAATTCTGTTTGTGATTTAAAAACTGACGCTAAGATTATCATGTTAAAAACTGAACTTTCTAGTCAAGGCGAATCTTGAAGAAATGTTTTGCCAGTTAATGGAAAAGCAAGTTACAAGATTTGGATTATGAAATCAATGTGCACTTGACCCTAAAGAGTTTCTTCATTTTTAACATAAGTTTTTCATTAGCCCAGATTTTTTCCTAGTTGAGTCTTATTTGATTTTTATGGCCTCACACATAAAATGGGAAATGGTATAGTCTTGCTTTTCTCTGTTGAAATGTGAGATAAGGTATTTTATGGCAAGTGTTGCTTAGATTTTGAAGTTATTTTGCTACAACTTATGCCTTGACAAACTTCACAAACAAGGTGGTTACATCCAGTGAACAGATTCCTGAAATGGATCAGTTTATGCATCCGTGCATATGATAGAGAATATAAATAAAGCAACACAAACAAAACTCTAAATAGTTGCTGCACTGAAGCCAGATGAAACCTGAAAGATGTCAACTTTTCAATTCCTGCTGTTGCTCAGGAATAGGCTACTCATCTGTCCCAGTGGATTGGTGTTCATCTGGGTAATCATAGTTTGCTATGGCAACAACTGGTTGCCACAATACTCTGTTAAGAAAATCTATCTTGACCGATGTCAGTATTTTGTTGTTTGGTTGAATTGATTGCTTTTTCTGTTTTGTTTTGTTTTATTTTGTTTGTTTGTTTGTTTTGTTTTGTTTTATTGAAAGTTTAAGGACACAAAGAAGAACTGATGAGCACCTGTCTGTTTGACTAACTAATTCCAGAGTGGATTAAAATCTATGGTTTATGAGATAAACTCTTCAAGACAGATCCAACCTGTATTGTTGAAGCCTTAGAAAGAACAAACACAATACAAAAATACATTTGAAATTGTAATTCCACATCTATGTATTCATGTCTTTATCGCTCAGTGTTCATATGTATCATGACACTGCATGGTTTCTCTCTCCAATTTATCAATCACCTGTCTGTCACCCTCTAATCTTGGTTATGCCCTTTCAAATTTTTTGAGTCGTATAATTTTCCAAGATCCCTCCAGTGAGAAAACAATTCCACCTGGACATTCTTTAGGTCCCTTCCATGGATGCTCATGGGATCTCCAGAACCTGTGGCAGGAAAGGTTCTCATTTGTTAACTTTTAACTACAACCTCAGGTAAACTACTTCTTGGGTCAGACAGATCCCTGTCTGTATGTTGCCCAGTAACTGTGAATTTGGGCTATTTAGTTTAAACAGCAATAGGAAAGAGCAAAAAAGATATTTTTGCACCAGTCTCAGCTACAAGTGGTGACCTTTTCTATTGTCTGGCACTTGCCTGTACAAGATGAGAAGAGCTCATCTCTTACTCCACTGTCTCTGGTCTAACCTTCCACCTTGATGACAAACATTTATCTTAGGACAACCACAACATTTCAGCTGAGACCTGCTCATTAATAAGCAGGGTGTTGTAAAACACACAGAAAAGAGAAAGGAAGAGGAACCCACCACTGCAGTGACTGGGTTCAGATGGGAAAGGGTAGATAATTGTAAGTGCTTAAACTCCACCCTGCTTTGCATCTCTCATGACCTCAGCTAATCTGTTTAACACTGCAGTCCAGCATTTACTCTGAGCTCAAGGCAGTAAAAAAAAGGTAGCTCTTTCCCAGATTAGATTAGTCACTTGGAATGGGTTTAATCTTAACAGAAATAAATATCTACATCTCAGCCTCTCTTTATAGACAATGAATAGGCATTTTTAAGGTTATCTTCTTCTCACTGTCATATAGACACCTAAAATAGATCCTATACATCACACATCACACCACAGGTAATTGAAGTGAGGGAAGATTAATCTTTCCTTGCTAATGTAAATACTCTTTTCATATTTTGTTGCCAGTAGCTTTACCTATATGACAGTATATTATGATGTACAGAATATCAATAACTAGGTGTGAATCACAGGTGTAAGTCAGGAATTCCATGAAGACATCCTGTGGTTCTGAAGACACTGTTTTTCCATGACCTGAGAAAATCAAAGAGGAAACTGTGCTAAGGCACAAGAAGAATGTCTGAATCTTCTCTGCAAAGTTAGCTATATATTACACTAAGAAGAAGAAGAATTCAAGCACAGACTGTAACCTGTATGTCTGACATTAATCTAGTTTAGATCAAGGCATCAATCTAGTTGGTTCCGAAGTTTTTGTTGTTGCCAAACTGGGGGCATCAGCTGAGTAATTCCACAGTGAAGACAAAACATTAATAACTGAAATTTCTACTGTTATAACCACATCTTTTTGCTATTTTTCCCCCTCACTTTTTATTATCATCTGTCTTGAATCATTCTCTTGTGGAGAACTTCAGCTACTGGTGCTAATTGTATTAAACAAAAAAAACTGCCTGTGACACCAACACAAAGGTGAAAAAATATTTTTGTCATTAAAATATAAAAATTCCTAGATATGTTTGAGTGGCACTATATTTGAAAAGTATCTTACTCACTCTACAGCAAAAGTGACCTGGTGCACATATTATTTTTAACAGAAAGTTGAAACAAACACATTTGGAAATTCAAGCAATAGTTGTAATAAGGAGGAAAGGCAGAAAAGCAAGATAAAGTTAACCCTGATACCAGGATTATTAATAAATCAGTTGTCACATGCTGTTTATTTGTTTTAACATCTGGAGGGGTTTGCGTTAAAAAACAATACAAACCACTGAATTGTTTAATGTCTGATTTCCACTCTGCCTCATTTGTTCTCCTGAATTTAGTTTACACAGTTCCTTATTGGCTACTTTATATTTCTGAGAAGCTTGCTTTTTGAAACCATGAAAGGGTTATCAAGAACTTCACAATACATTCTGCATCCTAATTCCATTTCTGTCCTTCATCCTGTCGCAAAAGACAACATCCAGCATGAGTTAATCCATCAGAGGTTATTTCTCCATAGCTTTCCTTTTGCCAAAGCAGTCCATTCTTAACACAAGACAAGCCTAAAGAAGGAAACAAATGTGTCCTAGAAATCAAGGAGATGAATTCCTGACTGCAAAATTGGAAACAAAAAAAATGAAATATGAAAACAGAAACTTAAATTATATCTAACTCCAATATTCCTTTTTAGCTGTTCCAGTATCTTGGCTACAATCAGTGTGGAGGTCTGGCAATGTAAAGATTCTTTCTCTCTCTCTCTTCCTTTATTTCCCCTTCTTCTTTCTTCAGATCCTGGCCTCACACTGGAAAGCTTTCTGAACTTATACTTTTTTTTTTTTTCTTATTTTTTTATTTCACTGTAGTTTAAAATATAGTCTGCATCTCCGCTCTTCCTTGAACCGGTGCATACTGGTTTTCAATGTAAATGTATGAATTGGTCTCTTCCTCTCCAGCTGAGATCTTTTTCAATAGTACTTGCTTGCTTTGGTCCTAAGACACTGATTTAATTTTAAATTCATAACTTCTTTCTGTGACAGGGAGGATGGAGCCAGACTCTTCTCAATGTCATCCAATGACAGGACAAGAGACAATGGGAGTCAAAGCACAAGAAGTTTAGGGGAAACACAAGGAAAAACTTTTTCCCAGTGAGGGTGACAGAGCTCTGGAATGGGCTGCCCAGGGGGGTTGTGGAGTCTCCTTCTCTGGAGACATTCAAGACCCACCTGGATGTG
>WYEA01024185.1:0-51994 GCA_033558465.1 Alcedo atthis | reverse complement strand
GTCTCCTTCTCTGGAGACATTCAAGACCTGCCTGGATGCATTCCTGGGTGACTTAGTCTAGGTGATCCTGCTCTGGCGGGGGGTTGGACTAGATGATCTTTCTAGATCCCTTCCAACCCCTTACAATCTCTGTAAATTGTCTCAATTTACCATAGTGTGTTTATTTATGTAACAGGTCACTGACCTGTAAGTCAGGGTGAATGTCTTTGTGCCATAGGAACTCCTCTTGCAGTAGGTCAGGGCTGTCTTAATCTGAGGTGCAAAAGCTTACCCTTTCATGTCATTTCGTAAGCAATACTCTTCATTACAGTGAGAGAATGCAACATGGAACTTGTCATTCACTCTCTCCCCTAACACTGTTTTACTGGGCAAACCTGAAGATGGCTTTTGACCTTTTTATTCCTCAGCTCAACCTGAAACATTTGATACAACTGGTGTTTTAAGCCTGCTGATGATCTGCTTCTTCATGACACATACAGTATTGTAATTTTTAATTTTATGAAATGCTTTAAGACTCTAAGTGTAAAATTTGAATGGAATATTCCTTAAATCTGACATATAAGTAATACATGTCAGAAAGCATTGTTAACTCCTTGAAACTATTACTAACCATTAGCAAAATATATGTTTTCCTCTGCAATTTTCTTATAAATCTGGATGTTTGAAAATAAATCTTCTGGAGAAAAGTATCTGTCTCATTGCATGCTGTTTGCTGTCCATGCATTCTTTTGTTCTGAGGTGTAATTTGGTACTCTTATGATATCAAAGTCTATAATATCTCAAGCTTCTGAACTGTGTTCAATGAAGGCAATCATAAATATATGTAAAGGTAAATGACATACTGGATCATCTAGAAAAACCTTTTAGCTTTTTCTTTTCTCTTTTCTAATGATTCCCATCACTGGCAGGATGGGAAAGCTAGTACTGATACACAGTTCTGCTTAGTGTGGTGCAGAAATTTCCATACTGCTAAAGCAATATTAATACGGTGATTCTGTAATACTACTAATACAGAGTAGCTGCCAGGTCTGTCTAGGTGGAGGCATTTAGTAGAGGTGCAGACAGATCCTTCAGCTAAGTACTTGAGTGCAGAAACATCTTGACTCTCTGGCGTCAGCCAGAACCCATCTATTTTCGATGTCTATACTCGTGCCTAAGGACGCATGACCACGTTCAGGAGGCAAAAAGCCTATGGGAAGTAACCACTTGCTGAAGTGAAGCATATCTTATGTCATTCTACTTTAAGTGAACTAGGAGATGGGTTTGAGTAAGTGTAGTTGGTGGTAGAAGCTACCACCAGATGGGTTTGAGTAGGTGTAGTTGGTGATACAAGGTAGTTAGATGATGAGATTGGTGTAGGGGGTACACCTGGGTTCTAAGTGTGTTAAAGCTCTGCCATTTCATCTGATTGTGTGGAAGAAGCAACTGAGAGAAGAATATAGAAATATGTCAACTAGTGCCATGTAGGCTAGAGTTGGAAACTATTGCTCTCTCTTGTGGTTGTTCTCATTACCAATGGTGGTGTTCCTGGAGTACAGGATTCATTTCACCTAAATGTAACTTCTCTATGTCAGAATTATATGAAAATCCATGGTATAATTTTATGGAGGGCTGGGCTGCTTCAGATTCTTTCTGGGTGGGTTCACAGTTACAAGTTTTGCTTGTGTTTCAGGTCCAAATAATATCAAAATGTCAAAATGAAACACAGTCAAAACCGCCAAATTTTGTCTGGTTCCTTGTCAAAATCGTGTGAGAATGCAAAGCATAAATCAGCAAAGGTTCACTTAAAACTATGCTTAAGGTTCACTCAGAAAGTCTAATATTTTTACTAAACATGAAATCATGTGAGTTTTACATAAGTTGAAGTAACCTAGAATATGTTCCTCATGCTTCCACAAACTTAATTTTAGCACTTCATTCAATATTTGATGTGAAAATTTGTCTTATTTGTGTTGTTCAAACCAAATCCAAAATTCCACTGAACATGGTGAGAATTTGATTAAATCCAAAGAATCAGCATCACATTTGGATCCATTGGGTCATTTGAATAGAGGAGAATCTGTCTGATTCCAGGTCCCTCTTAGAAGCACAAGTACTCCATTTCTTTCAGACTGGAATATTTAAGAAAAGCAAACATATCAACATAAAACCCCATGTGTCCTTTTAAGTGTTCATGTGTGTTGTTCTTGTATTTTCTGTGTCCAAAAAGACAAGAACCCAGAGGCTATATTTATTTCTGTTTATATTTTTAATTTTAATATTTATCATAATTATCTGTTACAATGTAGGACACTTTTTATTGTATGCAAACATATATATGCCTCAAATAGTAATTTCTGTCATATACTTACTTTTACTGTTGAGCATGTAAGCAGCCACAGGCATCTGGTACACTGCTGCAAAAGAGTGTGAAGTGGAAAGGATGTACTTCTTGATGAGTTTATAATGTAGGATCTTTCTTGAGTCAATAGAGAGGGATAACTAGAGTTGTAGAGTGCAACTCAATTCATCCTAATATACATGTCTAAAAGATTGGAAATAAACTGTCATGTGCATGTGTGTGTCTCTTCATGAATTACCCTTCCCACTAACTTCACAGGGAGTCATAATGACAGCTTACACTAATTAATTATTTTGAGATCAATGATATTACATAGAGGCTTCATACCTAAACATTACCATACAGTCTTCCCTATCAGTAGAACTCATATTGGTAATCAAAGCTGCTTTTAAGCTAGTTGTAGAGCTCCAAGAACAATGCTGGTTAAAAGTCTATTTTAAGACTTCTTATGTCCAGACCATTTATATGTTTTCAAAAGTCCAAACTGGAATAAAAAAACCAGAAAGAAAATACGGTTTTGATTAGCTAATATTGAGGGTGAAATAATTATTTGCTCTACTGTTGTGTGCAGTTTTTCTGTAATAAGTAGCTCAAATACAGAAACACTGGAGTCACAGAGAACATTTAATATGATGACTGATTATTTAAAATATGCTGTGAAACACTTTGGGTTTAGAAATACTTATGCCCTGAAGACTATCTTGAAGAATGGCTGCATTCCACAGCAAGAACAGTGTTTGGAAAGCTTGGCTCACTCCATCCTACTCACAATGATGATAAATTGCATGTATCATACACTATAAGCACAGTTTTTATGCAGGTGTTTTTTGATTTGTTTTGTTCTTTTTCTTACAAAAACCCTCCTGCTTTTTTTTTTTTCTCCCCACTAAGAATATGTAAATCCATTTCTTTGCTGTTAGAGCACCTAAAGTACAAGGTGTAAACTGCTACATTATCCTTCCAAGAGGGAAAAACATAATGTAAATTTTCTGATATATTCTGTTCATAAGTACCTTGCTCTGGAATCAAACAGGGAAAACTCCGGAATTACTTTGATGCCAATATTGTGTTAATCTAGGTCTTTGTTGTCCTTTTCCACTGTGTGAGAGGAAGAAAGTTAAATTGGGTCGCCATGTATTCTTTGTAGGTCAGATGGGAACTTCCAGGTTATTGCATTTACCAGAAACTATAACAAGGAACAATTTCTTGCTGACCTTCATTTCAGTGAAAACTTTCTATGTAATCAATCATTAATAAGGTCAAAGACTTTTGCAGTATTGACCATGACAGGAGAAGCTTCAGGGCTAATGGACATGAGTGGAAGACCATGTTCTCCTCTCCCTCCTTTTATCCTCCAGAGACTAATTCCTTTATTTAGAGGGAAGAAAAGATGGAGAAGAGAGTGGCTAGATCATCCATGCCTTCCCAGCTTCATCCTAAAGCCTGACCCTTTATTTACTCACCTGTTTAGACATTGTTTTTCTTACTCATCAGTGTGGGGTTTTCAGGAAATCATTTCTCCATAAGCAGCTCAGTTATTAAGTTGCACTAAAGTAACACACAGGCCATGGCCAAGGCATGAACCCAAGTATGGCAGGATTATATCTTGACATATTTTTCACCCAGACTGACTGACACTGACCTGCTCTCTTAGCTGGGGCATGATCAGGAGTTAATATGGGTTGGGTATTTATATCAGTATGATGGTTAGAAAGCAAAGCAGTAAAGAAATTTTAACTATATATACATATTATGTACACCGGAGGTGACAATGGTCTCTTGCCATTTTATTTACTAACATAGATTCAATCCAAATATTTTAAATGAAATATCCATTTTTTTTTCCATAACAATGCAAAAATCCATAAGGGTACAAACAAATGCAAGTTTTTTTTTTATATGCACACAACCTAATAGCCTTCACAGAAATGAAAATCTTTTATTACAAATTTGCCAGCATAGACAAAACAGACTTCCTCAGAAATATTTCAAAATTCTTAAAACACTGTTTATTTCCCTGCCAAGCAGGAGTGAAACTTTTGGGAGAATGCGATGTAATATTTTTGGCCATGTAAAATAGATGTTGCAAAACTGAAGATGCTGTAAATAATTTCCTAGAACATTCACACTATGCATTTGTCCAAAATATTTCACCAAAGGGAAACTCCTATTTCTCTCACAGCTCATACAATAGGAAATAATGTAGTAAAAGAATTTAGGTTTGTTTTGTTTTTCATGCCCCAAACTGCATGGTGCTAACTGCATATTATCTGAGGAATGTAGTTACAGAACATTTTTTTATATGAATGTGCAACATGTTCAAAAGGCTCATCTACTTAATTATAATTTTTATAAAATCAGAAGTATGTGAATTTTGCAAAGCTACAGGCATAACATGGATATTTTTTCATAAAGAATTAGATTATAGATTATTTTGGGGTGGGTTTTTTTTTTTGTATTTGTTTGGGTTTGTTTGTTTTGGGTTGGTTTTGTTTCCTTTTGCCTTCACTAAAGCCATTAACACTTAATAATACAGTGTAATTCACTAATTCCCCTAGGCAAGGAAAGATTGTAGACACAAATATGTTGGGGATGGGGGGGGTGCTAAATGAGTGTCTCTAACCTCAGAAATTATGCTCTCAATAATCAGTTTAGAAGATTAAAGCAAATTTTATCCTTCACCTTTTAGAAAAAGTGTTAGTTCTTCATAGGAAAAGGATTGCTCACATCTTGAAGATGCTGCATTGTCCTGAATCAGGCTATAGTAATTTCTGAAAGTAGGGTTTGTTCCCAACCTCACTCTCATCAGCACTGGGTGGTTTCTTGCACAGTGTTCTGATTTCTGGAACTGCTACTATCCCTGAGCATCATCAGGTGAGGCCCTGAGGCCCACACAGTATAACTGATGCTCTGAGTTCCCCTCACCTGCACAGAATAAAGCCATTGTGACTATCCCTCTTGCAACAGAAGCAGAATTAACTTGTGACTCAAAATTGCTATTTCTTCAGAGCACTTTGTGACATGCGTTCTGGTGGTACATAACATATATGCGGTTTAAGTTGCAGTCTGTACAAAACACAACCACACTCAGCAGAGTCTGAAATAGGATTAACCCTGCAATATGCTTTGTAGGAAGAACAGTTTAAACGTGAAACACAAGTGTGATGTCTCTGTGATGCTGATCTAGTAAGTATACATAGAATTATTCTAATTATTTGGAGATTGGTGGGTTTCTCTTTAGGTCACTAATTTTTATACATGTTTCAGCTAGATAAAAATTTGTTTAATAAGCCTCAAGAATGATATCAGGACAAAAAACAAACCACACCACACCAACTAACTACAGCCAAAAGTCCTACAAGAAATAAAGAAAAATAGTATGTTGTGCATTATACCGGAGTATTTATTTATTTTGTTTGATTGGTTAATACAAAAACATTGTAGATAAGGTGATTACAACACAGGAATAACAGCCAAAGTCCTGGAACAAACCACTAACATCCCCCACCTTGCTTTCTTCAAGGTCAGCATCATTCCCAAGCCAAATTTCATAAAAAGGATATACTACTTGAAAACAGAGCAGTGAGAAAGGGATCACTGGAGACTTAGAGTCTGGCAACCAAGTTCCGGGAAATTCTTTTGAAAAAGTGACTAAACTGGAAGCTGAGAGAGGCCTTCCTGAGCTTTAAAGGGGAACTGTATGATGGAGGCAGTGTACTTACCACAGAAAAGCAGTTTTTATATTAGTCAAATATTTGTTAAAACTCAGAGTTTACAAGTAGACCTTGGCCTTTATCTAAAAACCAAAACCAAATACAAATAAAACACAACAACAGCAACAACAACAAACACCAAAGAAACCCCAAACCAACCTACCAAAAAAACCAAACCAAAACAAAAAAAACAACACCCATAAAACATTTTTGCATTATCTGTTATTATCTGTGTATTTTCATTTGGTCATATTAAAACTGAATGAATCATGACCCCAACCATGAATGTGAGAATGAAATGTCAAAACTCCTTTTCCCTTTCAACTTGCCTCTGCTCCAGACTGAGAACAATTTGTAGCTTTGTGGAATGATTAGGATGATATTGATATTGTGACACTACATACAAAAAGGTGTATTTCAGTATTCACTGGAGCAAGACATACAGATTATTTCATTCCAATAGCAAAACCATTGTTTTTCTCCTAGACTGCCTCTTCCCTGAAGTTGTCTGTTCTCATAGCTGCCCTTTCAGGTAAAAATACTACTTTTTTTTTCTATCAGATGTGCATTTTTCTATCTGATCAGGGGGATTTCTAACCACATAAATATTCTTACCTATCATTTAGAAACAACTAAAAGGGAAATAATTTTCTGAGTAACTGATTATCTTCAAGACATATATAAACTGCCTTAGAAACAGTGAAAATGTACAAAGCTTACTAACAGTTGCCATTTTGTCAATGAATGAGCATTTACAACAAATACTACTAATATTCTAACTAAATAGTGATGTTAACTCTTCCATTCAAAATAAGATAAAAAATAAGAAATAATGTTTTTGTCTAGCTACCAGTGTAATTCTTATGCTGCATAACACCAAAAATTACCATGGTCATGGTTTGACCTTGTCATAATTTGATCTCAAAGGCTGATTATCTATGTACACTGCAGCTGGAAGGAGATGTTTTCCAGCTCTTAGAAGTCACTCTGCATACTAGGCAAAGATGCCTAGTTGCAGTTTTTAATTCTGGAAGGTGGCAGTCAGCAGAGTGATGGAAATAAATGCTCAGTGACTAAATAGTGCTTATATTTACAGATTCACAGATTCAATGTGCTATAAGATGTATATGATAGAATTTAAAGCAGTCTGATTTTCCTTATGCTGATGTTTATTACCTCATTCATTTATTCACAGAAGTTTAAATTATATCAAAAGAATTGATGACAGATTTTCCAGTCATAAAAATAGCCCTTATCTAAGAACAAATCATGGCAAACTGGAAGAAATAGGCAAGGATTTCATTTAGTGGTACACATTAGTTCTCAAATATCTGACTTTGGACTTTGATTTCATTAAGTAAAATTATGTTAACCCAGTTTAACCACCTTTTCTTCCTTTTCAGGAAATTGTAAGGATTATTGAAACCTGAAATTTGATGAATAGTAATATATGAGAAACACATAATATTAAAAAATTCAGTAAAATATATCTTACAAGTCCTGTGCGAGAACTGGCTTCATGTACTATTTTAGATGCTACTTATTTTTTAATTCTTTTATACTTATTCTTATCTCACATGAAGAAGTAAAAATAAGATTTTCCCTGTATAAAAAGGTAAGAACAGATTTCAGACACTCAATAAATTTTAAATACAGACTTCCTACTAATATTAGTTTCAAATATAAATTTAAGGGGGTTTATAAAGTAGTTCCAGAAGGCAAATATAAAGTAAAATCATTATGGACATTAAGTACCATTTTAATTAGTAAGTTGAAATTAATGGTCTCAGAATTATATGTTTGAATACAGTATAAAGGTACACTTGAGAAAAAAAAATACATGGTATGCCAAGGATTTTTTTTCTTCTGAATAACACTCAAGTATTACCATCACTTTTCATTTGAGACTGGTTTTTTTTCTATACAAGCAAGAGAGAAAGTGACTGATGGGCTAAACCAAGGAATTCCCTGTGTCTCCTTTATATTCACTGATGTACAAAAACATCCTGCCCTTCTCTTTGCTTTAATCAGGCTTTTCCAAGGTAGGTAATGAACTTATCAAAAATGTTTTTGTGGGCTGCATCTGCTACATTTATGTTCCCAGAAAGAAAAGGAGGGATTAGGTATTTATCCTCTGCCAAAGCACACTTACCTTTCCACTTCTTTCCTTATCTCATTTAGACTGGCCCTTAACAGATGGAAGGATTCCATTTTCTTGACCATCAACTTCTCCTCAGAAGGCTGTAGACAGCATCTTTTGTCTGAACTGTGACAACCTACCTACAATGATCAACTCCATCAAAATTGAATCCTGACCTTTCTAGAGTTGTAAAATAATAGAAATGTAAATAGTTTGGACAAAATTCTCCACATCAGGCACAGAGTCCTAGATATCTATTTCCCATGTATGGCAAGTCAGCTGTCTAAATACCATCTTAAATATGGGCTGTGAATACCATGGTAAAAAAATTTTGCTGCATTTTGCTGTAATTCAGGCAGACACTGTACTGTTTTGTAAAAAACAGCTTCTTTTCAATGAATAGCTCAATTTCTGATTAGTTTGAGCTCAATGAAAGCAATTATATAGTCTCTGCAAGAAATTTTCCTTACTCTACAGATGATTCTTTTGTGTGTGCAGGGGCATGCGTATATGTGTGTATAACCATCTACTTCACACGAAACTTGATTAGAATTAATACATGCAACGTAATCATGCTAAGAATTTTAAATTCATGAACATCTCCTAAACTAAACCTATTTACTTCCAGACATTGACTACTGGAGTAAATTATCCACTGGTGTCCAATAGGGAATATGCCAGCAAGAACTTGGCCATAGTCACCATACAAAGAACATCAAATGAACATGTGCTACTGAAAGTGAGTAATGATCAAAAAATCAGACCCAAAACTCCTAATGGATATTAAATACTTTGACCCTGGCGCTTAACCAAGAGGACTAGGAGACAGAATGCCAACTATTAAAAAAAAAACAACCTTTACTTTTGCATCACATTTATTACACTTTCGTATTTTTCTGAGTGCTGTTGCCATCTTTCCAACTTGTCATGATAATTCATTGCTGGCTCTTTATTTTTGTTGATCCAAGAGGCTCACTCATTCAATACCTGCTCATAGATAGAAGGGGGGAATCTTCCCATGACTTTAGTGAACTCTGGATCAGATCTCACATTTTCTTAAACTTCTACATCCTTTGAGACCCCAGCTCTCACATTTTGCCTTAGACAATACCGTCTTCACAAATGGATATTTTTTCACCATGAGAATCACTCTTTTCTTGTTGATGAAAGTGATGCCAGCTCCATTATTTATATCACATTTAGCAAACCCACAGGAGTTAAGTAAATCTGGAACCCTCCAGGAGATTGACTGCCTTGATGAGTGTAGCATAAGTCACCCAGGCTGAGGCCATTCACTCAAATATTTCCATGTGTAAATATTAAGTTACAATATACTGTAATGGAACTAACAGTGCATGCCCCAAGTCAGGTGCAATGAATGAGCTCAGATTCAGTACCAGTGAACACACATGCATCACCCTTTGGTTTCAAAGGGACATGGGCTATCTCAGATATTTAGACCAAGTTCTGTGTAAATTTCACACCCCTGGGACAGTATTGTCTTCTTTTGCTGTATTCTAGATCTTACCCTGCAGGTAAAATTGCTCCCTGCCTGTAATTACTTGCATCAAACTTGGCTACAGAAGGGATGCGACACATGACCCATACAAGGACCACTTGCAGAAGCATGTCTGTTACTGCTATAATGGCTGATGCTTTTGAGCTTAAAAACAGATCCACCCTCTGTTAATGGTCCTCTTTTCAGTTTGGAAGACTATTACCCAAACATGTGGTTGCATTTTGTGGTTTTGGACCCTGAGATGAGGGGGAAGGTGAGACAAATTTAGTACATGAGGCATATTGCAAAGTTTTGTTTCACATGGGTCACTTATTTATGTGGATTATCTCTGTACACAACAAGCAGAATTTCTATGCCATCACTTAATAAACACTAGCGCAGAGAGTCTTTATGTTTTCTATATTATTTATGCATATTATAGAAAAGATTGGTGATATTTCTTCCACCTTCCCCTGAAAGTATCAAATGATTCTTTCATCTGGACAAAATAGAAGAGCATTATACCTTAAAACATAGATTTTCCTGAATTTTCTGCTAAAATTTCATTGAATTTCTTAGTGCAAAATAATTAAGTAACTGGCATAGGAACTATTTCTCCATTTGAAATCCCCCAATCTCATTATTTTTTTTAAATGTACACAGAGGCACTAAACTTCTGTGTCTAAAATCCTCCAAACTTTCATTGTGGAAATAAATATTTTTCCCATTATAAATATGTAAAACAAGCTTCTGAAACCTATTTATGTCTAATTCATCTAATTTGATGTTGCCCTCTAGTAAGTTTCAATGATTATTTCCCCTGCACTCCGTGGTTCAGTCATCATTCATCAAATCTCAGACTAAAAGGAGTTTTTACAGCTGGGTCATAAACCAAATCAATGGAAATGTTGATGCAGCATTAACTATATCAATCCTAACAGGTGTCTATATAATAACCCTTGTAAAAGAAACACCTCTATGCAGCTCACCACCAGGCTCCAAGGAGTATGCTAAAGTAGGGAGCAGGGAATAATGAGTAATTAGGGTTTTCACTAACCAGGAAGATAAGTTATTTCAATTTCTGTCACACATGTAAGCATTATAGTAATATAGATTTCAGCTGCACACTTCCAGTAAACTCATGATGAAATATTAAAAACCAACCCAAAAGAGAAATTTCTAATCTTCCAATTACCTTACTCATTATATGCAACCCCTTGAGCTCTGCCACATATTCACATTTATTCTTTAAATCACATTTTGGCAAACATCTTTGTATTTTCTGTTGGAAACTCAAACTGAGAGCTGATCAAGTGTTGATTGCAGAGAGCACCACCACAGATTTAGAGGTGCCTCAGGACAACAGTGAGTTTTCCATCAATAGAAGCTGTTTTAGGGCACCCTCCTGTATGCACAGGCACATTGTTCTACAAAACTTATAATCCAATACTACTTGATTTCTAGCTTTTCCATACTGGAGGTTTCTTGACAATTAAGGTCCCTCTCTGGTAGCCTGACCAGTGCAACTCAGGCTATAACACATGACAGATCCCTTGCCACTTCTCGCCTTGTCACTGAATTTGCTTGTAACCCTGCAGAGCAGTAAGAGTCTTCAGATGCTTTGGATGACTGTATGTCTGCATATGCTTAAATAACATGTAAAGTCAAAGACACTAATTTCCCATAGAGAAAGCTGAAGCACCTCCATGGTGATTAATCAAGCTTTTTATTAAATGTTTTAGGACTCACAGTAGGCTAAAGAATATGATAAATTTAATTTCTAATGATACAATAATTAGAAGCAAAAAGAAGGATTAAGCAGCATGCTCCTTCTCAGCACCCAGGAGACTTGTACAAGACAACTTAAGGATGCAAACTTAAGGATGCACGCCCACTTCTTAATTTTTATGCTGTTTCTATCTAGTACACAATACAGCAGTTTATTTTAACCTCTGGAAAGTAATTTTACCTGTAAAATGCTACACAAATGACTTGTGTAACATAAAAAACACTAGTGTACTTTCAGATTTGCAGTGCTTTTAAGAAGTTTGCATATCCCTTCAAACAAAACACTGAAAAGGACTGGGATGGGGCAACATGGCCCTTCTCCAAGGGGCACACCCCATACATCTCCAAGAGCTTCCAAGCTCTCAGGAGTGCTTGTTCCTTGTTGAAGTGTCCTCTGGTCATGTGGATGGCAGCACAGCCTGCTGTTGTGTCAGCCACTCCTCCCAGTTTGGTGTCATCAGCAAACTTGCTGAGGGTCACTCCATCCCCTCATCCAGGTCACTGATGAATATATTGAATAATATTGGACTCAGTGCTGATCCTTGGGGGATTCCACTAGTCACAGGCCTCCAGCCAAAAAATTCCTCGACACTCATGCCTGTTCCTCTCCACCAAAATATTTAGTAAAATGCAAAAGATTTATATGATCTGAAGAGAAACCAGAGTATAACGAAGGAAGTGCCTAAAAAATCCATAGTGCCAAAGAAACTTTTTCTGTCCCACATTTCCTTCACTGTCATGTAAGGGACAGCCAATATTTGCCCCTTGTTTGGGAAAATTTATAGTTCTTACACCTTTAAATTTATTGTCCCAAGTTCTGTAACGTCTCTGAAGATCATTATGTAGAAGTTCTTCAGTGTAAATTGGTATGGTACTGCACATTATGTTGAGAAACTGAACTCATGCAAACATTTTAAGCAAAATGATTCAAGTGTCCCCATCAGAGACTCCTGGAGAGCTGGAGTCTTTGCTGGTGGGATGCTCAGGGTTTGCCTGGGAGGGAAAAAAGAGTGAGGGAGGAGACAAGAAGAACAGCACAACAGGGTACTGGGGAGTCTGTTGGGAGCTATTAAACTAGGCTGAAAACATGGACTTCCAGAGTGACAGAAAAAAAATACAACTCCTCCTCCTTCATGAAAAACAGATAATGAGCTCTCTCTGCCTACTTTGGGTAGACTCCAATACAAGTCCCCTTTGGCCTCATTAGTACAGCTAGAGCTCCCTCTTCTGATTCACTCACTCCTCCTCTTCAGGACGTGGACTTAAATATTCATATGAACAAAGGCAGGACAAATATTGTCAAGAACCCAGCTGAAGTCTCCACCGCTGAGCTGGTATGTTCCATATCTAGTCTGTCAGCATTAGATTGAGATTTACATAAAATCAATGGTGCAAAACCTGGAACCGGTTTGATTCAACGGGTTTCCTTAGGCAAGCTCCAAACATATGTACAAGAGGCTGGAACCGAAGGTAGAAGTATCACCTCCAGAGGAAACCTATCATTTGGAGGTAGTCACCCACTGAGACTGCCTCAAAGTAACAAGTGTTTGTCATGCGGCTCTCTTCTAATGCCTGGGCAATCTGGGGGTTATTTGTGGACCTCTGGTATCAAAGAGATACAAAGAAATCTGTGTAAAGATGGTTATTTTTTTCTGCAATGGTATTAAAATCCTACACAAATTCCAAAACAGAACAAGTTGGCAGCCTCTCATGGCTAAAAATATTTCTTAATAGAAATAATACTTAATATTTCTTAAAGAAAAAAAACCCTATCATTTGATGTTCATATTTTTAATCATCTTGACATCATAAAACCAAAGGAAAGACTTAGCAATTCCCTTTTTGTGCTGCCAGCATTGGTCTGCCTTTGATTTCCACTTTGTTATGCTTAAATGTGCAAGTGCTCTTCAGAAAGGCAAGATAAAAAGATGTGGAGCATGTAGAGTTTGTTCCTCTCCATTTCATTGAAGGGTAAAATGAAAATGGGGAGTCTGATACTGCCTAATCAGCCACACCATTTTCAAGGCATGTTCATGCAGAATGAACTCACTCTTTTAAATGAAAAGGTAATACTAAGAGGGAAACATTCTTCACTGTTTAACCTCCTCTAGCACAGGATCTGGAATGTGGCCAAGTGTCACATATGTACAGTGCTCAGTATCTACATAATGTATATCAAGTCAGCAAAACACACACAATTTCAGGGTTTCTCTTGTGTAAAAGCCAACCCTGACCTTTTAACAGAGTAAACACTTTTCTCACCCAGATACATCAAACTGGCTTTGTATTTCATCATGCTCCTTGCTTGCCTCTCCTTTTTTTAAAATCTATTTTCTTTTTTCTTTTTCTTTTTTTTGTTCTTTTATCTTTTTTTTTTTTAAAAAAATCATTATTTTATTTTTTTTCCTGATCATCTAAAACCCAGGGGAACAATCCTAATGATGATAATCCTTCCCCTGCAACCCTCATCCTGCTCCCTTCCTTTCTTTTTTTAGTGTGTTGGCAGCCCTGATCAATGTTGATTCATTGAAGGGAACAGAATCTGCAAACTCTTCGGTAACACTAGACAAGCTGCTACTACAAGCAGCTGCAGTTGCACTTCGCATCTCACTAGGGATTTTTCAGAAAACCCACCCACAACACACAAGGGGAATTCTCCTGGACAAGCTGCAGGTGCTATGGATATTTTCATTTAATATTCATTCTTGCAATTCAGCACATTTGTAATCCATGTGGTAAACTGTTACTTACATTTCTCCCAACGGACCGCAACCAGATGTTGAAAATAAGAAGTCCGGTGGAGATATCACTTCTTCTTCTCTTCATTGTGCATTTCAATGGTCTTAAAACAAATCTGCTTTCTCAGGGAAAAAGAAAAAAAAAAAAAAAAGAAAAGAAAAAAGCACTTTTATATTTAAAGATGTTTTTCTTGACATTAAATAATAATAAATATATCCAGAAATTTCAGGACCCATGGAGTTTATTAAGTGCTTTAATTGGATGACTGTCCTTTGCTATATTAGAGAAAACATACACTTATTACTTGGCATCACTGATAGTTAAATGATAATGTTAATTACATAGCAAAAAAAAAAAGGATCACAATGGAATATTACATGAATTAGTAGACTGTCTTCTGTATATGTCACAAAGTTTTCCCAGAAGACTTCATTTTCTCTTTGTCAGGAGATGAGAATTCCTGTACCTATTTCTTTGTTTCATTTATTTGTAAGCATTTCTATTGCACTCTTCACCACAGTGGTTGTGTATTCTGAAAACATACCAGAGTTAGTAACTTTTTTTGATGCTGAAAAGAATACCAGAGCTTTCTGCAGATATGCATTTATATATACACCAGAGATTGTTTGTTTAAAATAAAAAAAACAAACCAAAATAAAAACACAGCTTTAAAAATTTGTTTTACAAACAATCCCCCAGACTGTGCATCAATGACAGTAAAGGATCTGCTGTTCTTTTTGTTTCCCTACACTCTGTCCATTCCAAGTATCTTTGGGTACATTCCAGTAGTACTTGAAATAACATCAAAATGTTGATTAATAACTTCTCCCACAGGTCAAGTAGGGGTGGGAGCAAGATTACCTAAAGCTACAGGTATAAAACTGTTTCAATTTTTATCAATTTTTAGGGTAAAAGTGTTATTCTGAAAATGAATGTCCACAGCCTCCTGACTTATAAAAGTATCTCCAAACTCATAAATAGTGACAGGACTGTAACTTCAGATACAGGTAAGAAAAGAGATAATTCTTTCTCTTGATGTCTTTAAATTCTGAAGAAAGTTTGATAGCTTTCTCAGTGTTGTACCAACGCTTGTTTTTTTCATAGTGAATATTTTCCTAGGAGAAAAAAGACCCTAGAAGAAAGTAGAATTCCATATGGCTAAAGGAGACAATCATTATCCTAAAAAGCTTTCAGCAGAAGTTTGATCTCACTGAACAAAGTTATCCAATTTTTCTGATAGCTTTGTGTCAGAAAGAGAACAGCATCTTTATTCACTCTCCCGGAGAAGACAGTTTGAATACATATAAAAATCTAATGAGCAAGAACACCACTGCAATGCATTTCATTGGTTAATTAGGACCCCTAAAACTGGTTTTGGTTTGATTTTTTTTTTTTTTTTTTTTTTGCATCTGTCTTTCCAAAGTCAGGAATTCCGGCACAAGCTCAGGTCATGATTAGATTAGTGACCTCATCCCAGTCTCAAATTGCAGACATTGGCCGTGACCTCCAGTTTCAGGGCACATTGGGTGAAATCCTACCTATGTTGAAGCCAGAGGGGCCCAGAATAACTTTCTCCTCACATTCTCGTGTCCTTCAGGCTTTGCAGCTGTGCTGTAGAAGGAGACATGGCTGCAAAATCCAAAACATGAATTGATTGTCCTTCACACAATGTAAAAATGATGATATAGAAAGGGTTTACTTTTTAATAGGGGGAAAAAAAAAAAAAAAGAAAAAACCTCGGGGGGGGGGGGGGGAGCTGGGAAATTTAAAGAACTCCTAAAAGATTGCTTGAAACATTTCACAGAAAAGGATGCTTGTCTTAAAGAAGAAAGGATGTATGAATAATGGACCCACTGTGCATGGTACCAAGAAAAATCCTAAAATCAAGTCCTACCAGAGATATACAGGTAATAACATGAGTAGTTATAGAGTATGAATTTGAAGTCATATCTTGCCAGAGCTACTGTGACTCTATGAGAAATACATTCATTCACATGCTGAGGTGGGAGAAAAATGTAAAAGCTCAAGGGCCTAAAGCACTGCTTTTTCCATGTGCATCACCATTACTGAAACACCTGAGATAAATAGCCTATGGTAAAATGCTGTAAAAAATATCAATAGCTCTCATTATAGCCCAGAATTTCTCATTTCCTACTTGTGGTGAGATGCTGGTTACACCCTGGGTTGCTGTCTGGAACGTGTAATGACAGTGGTTCAGGGTTTATGAAAGGTATTCTCTCTTCACAATGCCAACAAGGTAATGGCAGTAAAAGGAGAGGGGGAAAAATAGAATGCTTAACAATATTGGGGAACCAGAAGCATATGTGCTGACAACAGAATGTGTTCTGCAGAGAGTTGCAGAGAGCTAGTTAAATCTGGATGGTCTGTGGGGTTCAGAAATGTGACAAGAAATAAGGAAGGCAAGTGGGGCAGTGAGAAGAGACTCCAGTACAAAATAAAATGGACAAAATGATGGGTGTATTTGCATGTGGTTATTACAGAAATAACATTTAAATAGTATTTTCAAGAGAAAACAAATGCAAAAAGGTAATGTAGAAACAATTTCTAGAGTCAGGACTCCACGGAGCTGTGTAAAGATATAAATAAACATTTGAAAGTGCTTAATTTTAATTCAATTTTCCAAAATTATGTCTTTTTTATTTTGATATTACAGTGATATCTGCTTGATGGTCCTCTCAGCTACGAGTACAAGCCTTTGGACTCAAAAGTCTTCAGAATATTGATCTTTATTTGATTATTTTATTTTAAGGTTTTTGCTTTCTTGATGAATTTTGTAATTTATTCTGTGTAATAAGTATACTGTATGTGAATTGGAGAGTCTTCTATCATTGCAGAAATTCAGCACACAGTCTAAACTAAGCATATATAAAATGCTCCATTACATTTTCTGCTGCACTTTCTGACGTTCTAAGGTTCATAGAATCATAGAATGGTTAGGGCTGGAAGGGACCTCCAAAGGTAATCTAGTCCAGCCTCCCTGCAGCGAGCAAGGACACCCTCAACTAGACCGCACAGTCTAATGAGTCTGTATAGGGTCTGTTTAGGCTCTATAGGGGCTGTGTAGACTCCTAATCAGGGTGTATAGGGGCTTATAGACCCCTTCTGGGGCTGTATAGGGGCTGTTTGGGCTCTATAGGGGCTGTATAGACCCTTAATGGGTCTGTATAGAGTCTGTTTGGCCTCAATGCAGGCTGTATAGACACATTCTTGGGCTGTATAGAGGCTCGTTGGGCTCTATAGGGGCTGTATAGACCCCTTCTGAGGCTGTATAGTGAAAGTTTGCGCTCTATAGGGGCTGTATAGACCCCTAATGCGACTACATATAGGTTGTACAGACCCCTTCTGAGGTTGAATAGGGGATGTTTGGGCTCTATAGAGACTTTATAGACCCCTAATGAGGGAGTATAGGCACTGTTTTGTCTCTATAGGGGCTGTATAGATGCTGAATGAGGCTGTATAGGGGCTGATAGGGCTCTAAAGGGGCTTCATAGACCCCTATCTGAGGTTGGACAAGGCTTTGAGCAGCCTGGTCTAGTTGAGGGTGTGCCTGCTCACTGCAGGGGGGCTGCACTAGATGACCTTTGGAGGCCCCTTCCAGCCCTAAACATTCTATTTTTTTATGGTTGTTTAGATCTACCTGGCTTAATAATGCTAGAATGTAAATATTTTCAATTGTGCTGCCATCCAGAGATACCTGGACAGACTGGAGAGCAGGGCAGGGAGAAATTTAATGAAATTTAACAAGAGCAAGTGTAAAGTGCTGCATCTGGGGAAGAACAACTCCATGTATCAGTACAGGTGGGGGTTGATGTATTAGCAGCTCTGAAGAAAGAGACCGGGGGGTCCTGGTGGACAGGGGGATGGCCATGAGCCAACAATGTGCCCTTGTGGCCAAGAAGGCCAATGGATCCTGGGATGCATTAAGAAGGATGTGGCCAGCAGGTCAAGGGCGGTTCGACTCCCTCTCTACTTAAGACACTTAAGACCCGCCTGGATCTGTTCCTGGGTGATTTATTCTAGATAATCCTGCTCTGGCAGGGGGTTTGGACTAGATGATCTTTCTAGGTGCCTTCCAACCCCTAACATTCTGTGATTTTGTGTGATTCTGTAAACTTACATGTTAGTTCTTTGTTTGTTCAAAAGGATGAGGGAATCAGACAAGTTCATAATGAATAAAACTGCAATATAGTTTTGGTCTTAGATAAAAAATATCATTATTCAGTTTAGATGCTATGAAATTCCGAACACATCTGGGGGAAAAAAAAAGTGTTATTTCAAGTGTACTAAGAATTTTACAGCTGAATCCAAAAGATGTGGTTCTTATCAGATAAAGTACGGATTGCTTCTGCAAATGTAATTCTTATAGGGATACCTAATATTGCTTGTAAAGAGATGGGATTCCAAGGTAAAAGGTCAGAAGCAACTTGTAACTAGGGAAAAAAAGATGTTCAAGTATCAAGAGAAAACTGTCAATGGGAAAAGGTTTCACAGCTTTCATCAAAAAGTCAAATATATGCATCATGGAACTTGTTAGCGTGTATTTTTTAGCTCCCATTTGTATGGTTTGAGAAAAAAATCTCAAAATGCTCAGGGATATTCTTTATAATTGTCTGAAGGTGAGGGTGGCTTAGAATGTTTTTCAGTTATCAAAGAAAATACACCAAGACATTTCCCTTCAGCACACATGAACTTCAATTCAACAGAGACTTAATTTGGTCATTGAGTTGTAAGGTTTCTTCACTAAGATCTTACTGTTAAGAAATGAAACCCAAGAATAGCAGTGAGACTATTTGATATGTTACCCAACTGTTTTCAACTGCTGTCTATCTTGAAATGTTTAATTACACTGAGGGTTTTGTTTTGGTTTCTTTTTTTTTATATATGGCTTCACATTTTTAGAGTAATGTTGGAAATAGCTGAAGCCCACCGAGGAAAGCAGAATGTATGGGAACTGCCTTTCTATCTGTAATTTCATTTTCCTCTAAACAAGTAAAGCTTACAATTTGAGGCACAAGGGAATAAAAAGATCTGTTAAACAGTTACTCTCTTTTTTTTTTAGATGATGGTGGAACAATACTCTGACTAAACAATGGATCCATTTTGCAGAGACAAAAGGAAGGCAAGTCTATAAGTAAAAGAAAATTTTGAAGTTAGAAAAAGAAAAACTGAATGCACTTATGGTCAATATAGCCCCAGGTCCAAATAACATGATTTCAGAAGCATTAGTAAAAGGCATGAAATTAACTGACATTCTTAAAAATGAAGGAGATTCCTGAGGATTAGGAAGTGGCAAATACAACTCCATTAGTTTAAAAAGGGTCAAGAGATTAAAGACCAAGAAACTAGAGACCAGTGAGTTTAACATCTGTTGAAGGGAAATCTTGGAAACTTTAAACTATGCAGTAGGAAGAACACCTGGGAAAGTAGTTTGGTTAAATGGAAGCAGTGTGGAATCAAGCAGATTGTGTTTAACTAACTATAAATCCAGTAATAAATAGACCTGATCTGCTGGAGTTGCTTGAAGATAACCCATGTGATAAGAGAAAGGGAACTTAATGGCTGTGCATAGCAACACTCAATCATACACTAGAATGTATAAAATACAATATGAGGCCGTAGACCAAAACACGTGCTGGATAGAAATGTCATTTAAGAATATGAAAGAAAGGCTGGGATCTTTTTAAATCAGAAAAGGCTTCAAAATTGAATAATTGAGAGGTCAGTTAAAGTCTTATATGTAATACAGATGTAATATACTATCAGAGTTAAGCTATTAAACATACTATTCAAGTATAAAATTAATTTTGGCAGTGAAAGTTGAGTTTGTTTATACATTATGCCATTATCTTTATTGATTTTAAAATATGAACTGATTTTGGTGAGGAATTCCAAAGTTATATAGTCAAGCAGTTTTGGTTTAATACCTTCTCTTCATCCATTACAATTTTCTCCAGCTAAAGCTTGTTTGGAACTAGACACTATAATCTTTCCAATATCTATGTCTTCATATTGAGTACAAAGGGGTTTCAGTAAGGACTTGAGACCTTTAAATAGGGAGTCTACAAAGTAGTAATCAACAATCATGCATGGGATTTATCCAAGTAGCTGATAGTATATAAAAACACTAGAGCTCTCCACCCTAAAATCCAGGGATAGCTTCAAGGAAGATTAAAAAGTCATGGGACCTGGGTTCTGTTGCCAGATCTGCTATAGATACCTTGTGCCAGTGAGTAAGTTCTTCTGCTTCCATTTTAGGTTTTCCTTCTGTTAAGCAGAAATAATAAAACCATCAGGTTTTATAAGGTTAAAGGTGTTAAAGCTGTGAATTCCTGTGAAAACATAGAATGGGAAGAACTATAAAAGCACAAAATATTCTTCTTCAGAAGGAAATATGTGTGGCATATTAAGCACAGACGGAGTTCTCATTTGCTGTGAATCAGAAGTACTCCATCTGCTCTGCCAGATTATAAACCTTTTAACAAGACAGGTATTAATATTTCTCCAGATATATTTGACCTCTTTCTGCTATGATATAATCAAGTTTGTAATTGAAATAGTGAGATGGGAGATACAAATAGATGAAAGGAAACACATCACATGTTTAACTCACCGTGCTGCTTCTTAAAGCATGATATCCTAGGGAGGATCTGTGACATCAGGTGATGCAGAATTAAGTTGTCACTGAAAATCCACATGTGAAACCTTCCTGACTTTGTTATTTGACCAGCTGATCCCACTGCATGCAATAGTTTTCTGGCTGATTTTAGAAATAGGTCTGTCCCCTACAGGAGAACTTCCCTAGCTGTTCACCAGCTAGCCTCCAGCATCACTTCAGTGTGATGATTGGCACAATGGGAAACAGGACATGACAGAATTCACAGGACCAAATTTCCCTGTAGAGTGCAAGCCCAGATCTCCCAGCAGAAAGTAGATGGAAACTCTTTTCATATATTTCAGTGAAACAGAATGAGAATTTAAAGGAGCAATTAGACTAATAGGAGAGGAAATCTGGGCCTAAAAGACTGAAAATCAGTCCCCAAGCAGACACATTATGACTCCTAATGAAGAAAGATACTTCTTTCAGTTGATACATGAAATGTGTCCCATAGCATCTGTTTTCCATGTTTATTCTTAAAAGAACACAATTTTAAAGTATTTTTTATCATAGCTTTTTAATGCAAGTACTGCATCTCAAAATCCAGATGCTTGTGGTGCTGATTTTATCAATATTTTTCTGTATAATCCCTATGTTTTCCCCTTTACTCAACAGTGCAGAGGGGTTAATAGAGAAAGCACAAACTATCCAAACTGTTTGCTTGCCCTTAAGTATTAATTTACATTCACCACTGCTGAACTGTGTTTGCTGTTTAATAACCTACACAGATGATGTTTTTTAGGACAACACTGGTGGTTGTGGGTTGTTTTTTGTTTGTTTTTTTTTTCCCCTTTTAAACATAGTTTGTTAATCTCTATTTCATAAACCAATCTCAGACAAAAATACGGTATTTCCTGAAAACCACCCCCTTGTTTCCATTACTGCTCTGGCCATAGAACTAGACATAAATTAACATAGCTTCATTGACTTCAGCTGGGTGCACTGATTTTTAAGAGCTAAAAGTCCTGGCTATGGTATATTGAATGGGGTAAACTAGTTTCCATACTGTCCTCCAGATCCATCCCACCTTGCATTAAGTAGCCAAGATCTTTATTGGGAGCATACTCACATCATCTGTGGTCTGTTAATAGAAAAGTAGATGTCCTAGTAATAAGAAAGACAGGTGATTTGCTGGTGATCTTAGCTGTAATTATTTTTACTCTGGGCATGTCAGCTTAGGGTCAATAGGTAGCCATCAGTGCCCTAAACTCTGTGATGAATCTGAGTTTTAGACCTTTTTCCCCATGCTCTTTGAGAGCAAGTTGGATTCAGCTTCAGGTTTAGACACTTCAATTTAGATGTCTAAAGAAAAGGATGCAAGAAATGCTCCTTCACAGTGAGATGTGTTCAGTCACTGTAAATTACAGCCTGTTCCAGTGCTCCATCACCCTCACAGGAAAGAAGTTCCTCCACATGGAAGGAACTCATGGAGGAACTCATGATAGAACTTCCTGTGTTCAAGTTTGTGTCCATTACCCCTTGTCCTGTCACTGGGCACCACTGAAAAAAAATGGTCCCATCCTCCAGATACTCACCCTTTAAGGATTTATAAGCATTCTCCATAGAAATCAAAATGTGAAAATCTAATTTTGGATTAAGAAAACAAGTATTTTTGGTTGCAAAAGTTCTGTTGGGACATTTCAGAAAAAAAAACCCAACCTAAACCCAAGCTAGTTTTGTAGCCTTCTGTTTTTGACAGGACATTCAAGTTCGCTGTCTAAACTACATCTCTTCATGATTACAGTGATATCAGGCCTCAATAAGAGGAGATGACACATTATCAGATGTTGCAGAATCTTGAGCTGTGGCATTACAGGACTTCAACATTACTCTTATTAAGGTATAATAAATACAGCACTGTAGGAAAAATAAAAATTCAAGTAAAATATTGTGATTGTCTCAGGTATCAGAGGAATTTCTGATTAAAATTAAACACACAAATCCCCAAATGCCATATACAGATAGGACGCTTTTAGCAATAAAACATTTTAACCAAAATGCAGACAATCATTTAGGCAGAATTTTAAAATATAATTTTCTGGATACAATCTAAAAAATAATGCACAAATAATAATTAAGGTGTCTATTTTTTGTAAATATTAGTGAGTCAAAAAAGCTTGATTCTTCTCAGAGTTTCCATGTTCACTTGAGCAATCAACTCTCTGAAAACATTATTTCTGCTTTGCAGCAACATCAAATCTGAAGCACTACAGGCCAAATTTTGTTCTTGCAACCACTTCTCAGCATTTCCAGAAAAAAAAACTTACATTTTGTCTAGCTTAGGGAAAGATTTAATCTCTGAGGCACCTGAATTTGGTATGGCTCAGGTGCAGCAGTCAAACAGCATCAGTGGAGGGTGAGAATGATGAGCATTGCATTGAGATAATCTTCTTCTCTCCTTCTGCAGAACAACTATCAATATTATTTCTAAAATATTGTTTTTGTAAAGAGAAGACTACACAACAACAGAATCAATCTGATTATATTTTTGTATGTTTTAAATATATGAGTTTTCTTCCTCATTTGTTGTAAATAAGCAAATCTCCAAGTGAAGATCTGACCTAACATTTAAAGCTTGTGACAGGCTGTGCAAACCACCGAGGAGCAAGAACAGCTGAACCTCTGGAAGCCACTGGAGGTTATATGAATTGATTTCCCTATTCACGTGACAGGGAAGATAATGTCATCTACTCTTTCTGGAGTGCAGTGCTTTAGAAACAGAGACTAATCAGGACTGTGGGTGGGAAGCTTTTCACATTTTTGAGCTAAAGTGAGTGTCAAACAATATTCTTGAAGCTGTTTAGTTTCTTGTAGTTCAATATGTTTTAGCAACAACCAATAGAAAAATATTAAAGGTTTAAAAGCCGGGCTACTAAATTTCCTGAAGACTTTGTGCCAAATGTCAAGTGGAATAATCACACCAAACAATCATTAGCTTACCAATCTTCATTTTGTTAAATAACCAAATAATGAAAATTTGATAAGACTTGATGGGGTTTGGGATCTTTTAAGGAAAACCCCTCAATTTACATTCCAGATGGCAATATTGGGGAAAATGGGCAATGAAATGTTAGAAAAGAGGTGAGACTAGCCAAAGCCTTGCTTGTTTTTCCAAGGCTGGGTTAGGCAAAAAAAAAGTGTGTCTCAAGTCAGAAATACACTGCCAGAATTAATGTTCCTCAGATCTGGCAAGCCAATAAGCAGACATTCAGTGTATAAATAACAGCCAGACATTTTATTAGTTTTTCTCCAAATTTCAGTTTTCAGTAATCATAAAGAAAGAGTTGTTTTTTAGATGTTTGTGAAAAAAAATATATATTGATCCTGAGCCTTTCTGAGGGGGTGGTTAAAAGAATTCCAATTACAAACTAAGGCCAAAGTTTGCTCTTCTAAACAACCCTCTTATCCCCAGTGAAGGATGTAAATCAGAGGAGAATTAGGAGAATTAGTGTTCATGATGCTGAAGGAAAAGATTGTTTGCAGGAAGAGGAACTAACTGGCACACTTAAAGATTGGGGAATCATTAGCTGTCTGAACAAAGTCTGTTGTGAACTGTTCCAGACAGCACTTATTCCATGGTATTTCCATATGGTTACAGGGAAAATGGAATTGCACAACAGTAAGACAGTTGACCTAAAACACATGGCAAACTTAGAAGATGGCAAATATAGTTCATCATGGACAAATAGATTTGTTTTGCATGGAACAGAGAGAGACAACTGCTCTTCTAAGACTGTAAGGGAAATGAAGACTGTGCCTTCACTTGCTGCAGGCCATGTATAAGAAGATGGAGATAATCACTGGAAAGCTATTGTTCAAGATTCCAAGTAAGGCCAGACAAAATAGGCCCATGGATTTTGGTAAAAGTTATCTCTCCTTGGCTAGGATAAAATCATCTGCCTTTGGCACAGAACAAGCCAAAGTCTGCTGAAGATAAGCTGAGTATCCACACACCCACTCAATTATCTGAGAGCACAGGTTACAGTATGACATAAGCAGATAAATTCAGATCATCTGAACAGAACTGTCTCCTTGCTAGTCATGGAAATTTAAGCTGCTAAATATACAATAGCTCCATTACTGTTTTGACAGTTCTGTGAGTCCAGTAATATACACTGGACTGATTTTTATTTGATCCTCTCATTGTCTCATGATAAATTTGTGCCAGCACTGACTCTCAAAGTATGGATTAGATGCTTCCCTTTCACATCAAGAGACATTAAATTCCACATATATCACACATTTATAGCAGATGTTCCTAAACAGACAAACCAGGTGCTAAACATATTTTTTCTCTGATGGGTAATTTTTGAAATTATTGCAATCAATGAGCTAATAATAGTGGTGGTAATGATGAAGTCAAGTTATTATTACCCATTACATTTAATCATTGACAGCAAGTTAATTGGACCTAATTGGAGAAATCATCATAAATAACATGGAGCAGATGGTAGACGTTTGTTTTTCCACTTCCAAATCTATGTAACAGAGTTCTAGATAAAGTTTGGATGAACCAGTGTAAAAGGGCAGATTACAGTTCATATTGGCAGTGTTGCAAGTCTAACAGGCACAGAAAGCTTTGACAAGGCTAGGTATATAAACACAGCTTTTTAGCTGTTAACTATGTCTCTCAACTTTTTTTATACACTAGTCCCAATCCTGTGTGCTCTCTCAGTTGCATCAATGAGATTCAAGGGTGATGGAATTAAAAGGGTGCAAATTAGAAAGGAAGCAGGAAAGGAGAAACTGATCTGCTGGAACAGATGTGTTTAAAATACAGACTTCTGCATCTAACCTTATCACTGGAGACTCCCTTTGGGGAAAATAGGTGCTTCCTGGGTGTGACTGATCTTATCCTAACACAGACTTCTCAGAGAGGCTGGAATAGAAAGCCAGACTGTCTCTTTCTCCCTACCAAGTACAAATGGTGTCAGATGGAAATGTCAACACACAGATGTCTAAGTGAGAGGATCCCACCCAACTTGTACACAAATTGAGCCAAAGGCTAGGAATGGAGCAACAAATTATGCTCCTCTTATGACAACATGTCCACACAGGACAAGAAGCAATAACTGCAGAAATGGGAGCAATGCTTGTGCTAGCAGCTTTAACTGACTGGCACAGGAGTTGCAGGGCTGTGATTCAGCATAGGTTAGCAGCCCAGGTTTGCACTCACTTTCACTGCTAAGTCAAAGATTGTCAAGACACTAAAAAACAGACCAGTTTAATTAGCAGGAATGGTCCTTTGCATGCAAAGGGCTTGTGCTAATTAACACTATCCTGGATGATTCCCAGGCACAGCTGGAGTCAGCTAGCCAGTTCTGGAGGGTAGGAAAGTTTAGAAATATGGAAGCAGCCAGACCATTACAAATGGCTTTCAGGACAGAGAAGAGTCCTCTGCTATTGCTATTGCTGTTGCTAGTTCAGATATAACAGCACAGTCCATAAACTTAAGTGTTTTTTGTTGGTTTTTTTTTAATATTTTCTGAAGTTCTTAGCATTCACTGTTGCTGTTACTCTTGATTGTAGTTAAAAAATAAATAAATTTAAAAGGGTCACAACATCTTGTGATGCCTTGTTATTGAGACATAACAAGAATGCATCCTTTTGCTCCTTCTTACTTACATCTGTGTGTATTTCCAGTTTTCCTCCTGTCTGATAACTGTTTACCTGTTGTCTGATTTAGATGAGCAGTGTCTCACTTTTTTGTATGGCATCTACACCATGAGGAAATGAGAAACAGAACATGCAGGGGTGCACTGTGGCATAATGGTGTTATAAATCTAGAAACATTATTCCACTTCTTAACAACAGTGTTTCCAGAAATTTCTGCATGTTTCCAAATTGTTAGAAGAACTTTTGACAACAGTGTAATAATGATCTCAAATGCACTTTGTAATCAGTGCATATATCACAATTTCATGGAGGACAATGATTTTTTTCAGAGCCAAGTGCCTGATTTTCCTCTCGTGCTTCTAGAGTGTGCCACCTGTAATCCGTTACTTTAAAGCTGATTTCCTGTTTTTAATACCCGACAAAAATAAGTGTATTAGAACTTCTAAATCATACAGGTTGTGCCCTTATTGCAGCATACAGGTTTTGTATTGTGTAGATGGGGAACAGTGGAGGGCATGACATTGGCCCCAGGTTCTGGTTTGCTTTCCTTGATTACTAGACCTTGTAGCAGGTGGCTTTTAGAAAAAAATGACTACAGTTTGATTTTACTCCTAATTCCCTAGAGTCAGAGGGTTTATATAATGGTTTAATATTCATCAACTAAACCACAGTTAGGAAATGAAGTATTGTGAGGCCTATTGAACACTGCAGATTTTTTTAACTGACTCAATCCAAGGTTATTTGATAACTTAAACCAAAGGTTTAAAATGCCATAAAAATAGTATTTCAGCCACCCACAAGAATGTATTTTTATGTGGTTTAGCTGATAATACAATAAAAAGATTTTTGAATGTCCTTTTTTAAAGTCCTCTCATTTTCCTAGGAATGTTTTAAAATAGTTTGCCTCCCTGTACAATATTGCCATAATGTTGTTTCTTTCCATTTCTACAGTGTAAATATTCATTCAATATCTTATATTACATCTTCAAAAGCAACCTACACTGTGTTTACTCATTCATCTGCACTCATACAGTCACACTTCAAAAATTTCTATACAGAAATTGGTTCTGATAAAAAACTGAATCTTGATCATTATTGAAATTCTTGCAAACTTATGTCTTTTCAATGAACAGTCAAATTAAATGTGGCCAGGTATTTAATGATTCTGTTACCACATCATAATAAATACCATGCATGAGGAACTCAGTGGAGAGTTATATTACAACTTCATATCTTCTCTCTTGCTGTTTTGATAATTTTTTTCTTCTTCTTTTTACCCTGGTTTTTTTTTTTCTTTTGGGGTTTTAAATGCAATATATTTTAAAATAGAGTACTGACATGAAAATATTGACATCTAACTTAAACCATATAAAAGCTAAGCATTATGTGTAAACTAAAAATTTGGGCTGCCTCAGAAGTCAAGGGCAGACAGTTTGAGAAGGTGATTTATCCTATTTCACTTGGTTTCTACAAAACTTTCTATATGTTTCATTGGGAATTCAGTGAGAAGACTCAGATTTATCTTGATCCAAGGGATTTTTTAATCTGCTGTTACAAAATTTCAAGGTATGTGAAGTTACATGTCCCTTGGAAATAGTGATTTTTCAATAGCTATTGCAGAATAAATCTTGGTGTCTATACTAGACTAGATAGCTAAAGTAGGTTGATTCACAGAATCACAGAATGTTAGGGGTTGGAAGGCACCTAGAAGATCATCTAGTCCAACCCCCCTGCCAGAGCAGGGTCACCTAGACCAAGTAATCCAGGAATGCATCCAGGTGGGTCTTGAATGTTTCCAGAGAAGGAGACTCCACAACCTCCCTGGGCAGTTCCCTGAGAAGGCCAAGGTTGGCCTTTCTGAAGTCCATTCACCTAGTTTCACCTAGTTCTAGGTCCTACAAGCTGATATTGAATTTGTAACTCTTTCCCATAACAAAAAATGAAAGATGCTGAATCCATCAGCTCCGGATATATTTAATCTTAAATGAATTTCACTGACACATCAAGGAAGCTGACAGAGGTCAGGTGACAGGGGGATTCAGTCTGCTGATTTGAAAGTGAAATATACACTGTTTTCAGTAAAATAAGAACCCACACAATCTTCTGGTGTTCCTTGACTGAATTAGTAAAATTAATTACTATCCTTTATATTTATATAAATATATATATATGTAATATATATATATATATCATATATATTAATATTTGGAAGACAATCTGAGCTCCATCAAGAGCATCCTTTCAACAGTCTATATACAATATTAAATAATCTTACTGACCTGTATCTGGTCTACCTGACAGTGATGAAGTGTCTAGAACAGACTATAAGAACAGAGCTGTCTGGCACACCATAATAACTTTCCCTTTACTCTCTTATAGCCTCCAGCAATTGCAGCTCAAAGTCTCCAGCATGTCCATGAAATCTGGTGAACATTCAGTAATTAAATGCAAAGGTTGCACTACTCCAGCACTCATGTGAGAACGTAAAGTTAGCTGGGATGAGCGTAGACTCTCTGTTTCATACAGGTTACTGATCTCTCAGGGGTAATGTTTCCCCTCTGAGAAGACACAAACATAAATCAGCTGATTTATAAAGCCTCAACAGATAAATTTTGTCATAACTATATTCCCTGAGATGCATTTTAAGTGGGCAATAGGTGTAACCTATAAAAAGAACAGAAGTGAACCAAATACAGCAAGAAACACTTCTAATTAGCCTAAGCAAAGATCTGTTACAAGGAAACTGTCTCACAGCAAGAATGCCATATAACTGTTGTGCAGGAATAAACTTTGATCAGAATTTATTTACAGTTTTTAGATAATGTAGTAAAAAAAAAAATACTCTGCATCTATCTGTCACTCCTAGACTTCTGAACCCTTTGCTTCCATTACTTGCAAAGTGGGATGAGGTGTTAAACTTGAGTAGCATTAGCTTAGGTGGAACTTTTAGTAGTGACTCAACTACACTCACAGACATTTTTACCCTTTTTAAGAGGAATGAGAAGTGGAAAGTTTTAATCATTTGCCAATTTATTTTCCTAAGAAAATCTAAAACTCTGCAAATGGGCCACAAGTGCTATTAGTCAATACCAAAGAAAGGAATCCAAAGACTGCAAGAGGCTTTGGAAGCAGAAGCAGCTTGGAATCCTAGACTAACAGGAATCAGATACGGAAAAGATCAATTAAATAATCCAATCAATGCCCTAGCTAGTTAAAAACAATTCCCAACAGCACATTTTCTAGTGTTCTACCCAGTCTGAATTTAAATATAACAAGAAATTAGGTTTCTGACACTTCCCCTCATTCCTGTGATTCTTGAGAGGAATATTTTCCCCTGACATTCTGCCTGTATTTTCCTTTTCCCACAATTCAATGTATGTTAACATTCCTAAAGTAATTCCCTTCCTCTTTTTTATAGTCAATTATTTTTACAAGATTTTTGTTAGTTTTAATTAACCAAAATGCTTTATACTTTCCATTTCAATGTTCTAAGAAGAAAAAAATTTAAGTTACAAGAGTTAACCACTTCTGAGAATTTTAGTAAATGGGAATAAAAACTCAGTGGAGATTCCAAACTGTAGCAGCTAATCTGGAGGATTCACATTTTAGTGAAATCAGCCAAGTGTCCTTCTTTACTCACTTCTTTCACTGGCTCTGATTTTCTCTGATAATTCTGGAGAAAAACATCTCTGCAGAGTTTAAGATTTGATGCTGCTTATTACTATTTTTGCATAAAGATATTAGAAATTCTTAGGTGAGTTCTCCTGGGACAACTAAAATTTCCACACTTTTATTTGATGAATCCTTTAGGAAACAACACTGACCATTTCTTACTCGCTTTTGTTTTTTCTCCTATAGGAAATATGTTGTATGGCATTATCATGTGTTTCACCTTCACCTCCCTGTAACTCCTGTTCTGGAGAAAGGTGCCTGTAGGAAGAGAGAATGTGATGGTCCAAAGGATTCTGTCATACAGATCAAATTTCAGGATGACATAAAAAGTTAAAAAAACCACAAAAAAAGTTTAGGTTAAAACTTACAACCCTAACATAATTTTTGCTGTTCAAAAGTGATAAGGACATTGCTGTTCTTGCTAGTCAGAGAACTGAAAGGCAGTGGTTGTTCTAGGGCTGAAGATGGACCACATATCCATTGTGCTTCACACTTTGAAATATAAGAGTCTGAATAATAACACCACCTATGCCAAATCTGTCTTAAAAATTAATTCTTACCAGCCCAACACCCATGTCTGATAAGGAAATATTTGGATCAGCATTTAATGAGAAGACTTCTTAGTTTAACAACAACAACAAAAAAAAAGGCATAGTATGATCAAGTGACTCAAATATAAGGTGTGGCTGTTTTTAAACAATGAGGATAACTAAGTGTTGGGACAGCTTACCTAAAGATATGATAGGATTTTTAAAACTGTAAATAAAATTGAATCAGTTTCTAAAAATATACGTTAATGATTAAAGAGAAAACATTGACCTGAGACAAAGGTTACTGGATGATTATATGTTTTAGATTGTGTTACACTACACTGTGATAATTGTCATATCTGAGAATCTATGCATGAATTTCATTGTAATGGAGGTTCATATTTTGGTCTGAATCTGCACTAAGTAGTCCAACAAAAGTATGAAAAACAGAGAACAAAAAAATCACATTTCCATTTCACTCTTGTAATTAATCTATTATTATTAATGGTAGACAAGTCTGGTAACTTTATCCACATACTCTCAAATTTTACCTAGTTTCTATCAGAAATACCAGATTAATTAATCTAATTCCATCTGGTTAGCTTGTGGAAGTTGTACATCTTGCTTTAATGAGCAGACTTCTTCGCCTGGTGGCAGATTACTATTTCAAATCAAATGCCAGGTGCAGGACACAGGAAAGCTGGGTTCAAATCGCCATACATCTTAGGATACAGCAGTATAATGTTTCAACAAAAGTCAATGCTAGCACATTTCAGAAGCCCCAAAATAAGAAGAAAAGAGAAATCCTACTTTTTTTGATGTAACAAAATATTTATTTGCATGTCAGCATGAGAAAATGCACATTATGTTTCAGAAAAACTGAATTTTGATCACTGCATACAGAATGAATTTAACAGAACTTCGGGGCTTCCAAAGTACCCCAGGATCATTTTACAGATTTTGAGACAGTTTATTGGCTCCTGACAGACTCTGTAGTTTTAGGAACACTGTTTATAGTCTAAAAGGTGAGGTTAATACTGAATATTTAGTAGAAAAGACTGACTCCCTGATACAGCCTTCAATCACTAGTATTGAAATAACGGCATTAACATAGTGTATTGACTTAATTATTGTATTAGTTTTAATCACAACACTATGATTAAAGCCAATAAAAGGTGAACATAAAAAATGGATTAAACAGGATAAGTCCAGAAGAATTCTCAGCTTTAGGTGACATTATAACTGGAAGAATGAATCCTTCTATATAATCTCCTGATACAAGGGATACATGTAATTCAGATTTCCTCTTGTCTGAATGGTCAGTTCAGTTTCCTAATCCTAATGGCCATGGCAGCAAATGAACTATTTTCATGTCATAGAAGTACCTACAATCATGCTTGACTATTTCAAAATTTAAGTAAAGCTTTCCTTTTGGTTTAAAAGACACTCTAGGTACCTTTTATTAATCAGATTACCTGTGTTTAATTCTAGACATTGTGTCATTTGACATCTCTAGAGTGATTCTCACATCAGCAGAGCTGGACTGTGTGTCTGGGTTACATATAGGAGTTGATCTATAGAAGAACATTTTTAGTTGGCTTGTTTCAGAATGTGCTTTGCAAACTACACGTTTCCCTCAGCCACTCCATTCAGACAGTTTAACAGCCCAGTTGTACCATGACAAGTTATACATGTCCATAAATCATATGTATTCTTCCTCATCAAACAGAATGTCTTGGACTGTGATAATTTCATCTGGGCTTCTCTGTTTTGCCAATATATTTTTCAGCTGATTTATGGTGCTTGCACCAAGCGCATGATCTCCAAATATCTGGAAAAGAAGTCATGTACTTTTTCCTTTAACTCACAAGTGTCATTCTATGTTTTTGAGGGTGTGATTATTAATGTTCTCTTATGCTGGCTTTCTTAACTAAACTCACACTGGCTAAAAAAATAACACAAATAATATGTCTGTGTTTCCTAGCATCTGGCTGCAGAACTGCTCTTTCACAACTGTTAGCAATGTTCAAATACCCCTTCTTGCTCATTGGAAAAGGATAAACATGATGTTTCTCTTCGAACGTGCTTATCACACAAAGCAATTTTTCTGATTGGTTCTGTAATGTTATATCTTCAAAAAAAACCCCCAAAACTTTACATACCAATGAGTTTCTGTCATGATATAAGCACCTCTAGCTTCATAGAAGAAGTGGAAGCTGTGAACCTCCAGACACTTGCAGATTTTATGCACTGGACACATTCAGAATACTTTGATATGCACAGTGTTCAGGACATTTTTGGACATGCAAACCCTGTTTATCTTATGTCTTGCCATACATCGAAGTCATAATTACTTCCCCAGCACACATGAACAAGTTTCACAGTAAATGAAAAGTTTAAATTCCTCTAATGTGTATCATTTTTCATATACACAGACTAAAACATTGCGAATTTAAATATATATATTTTTTAATGACATGTAGATGATTTCTGATTAATGTCACCATAATGGTCTTTTCACTGGCTCCAGCACTTGCAGAGCCTCACAAGCATCATAAAGTTATCCTCCAGAAATTTCAGAAAGGATTGCTCTGCCCCGTTTATTGCTATAGTTCAACTCAACATTCATTTTGCACTGTTGCTGCTAGGTGTGCTTTCATTTAGGTGTTGAAGGAAACTGAATCTTTTCACATGCTGAGATTTTTTCTGTGAGTCTTTATATTACTTTTGAATCCAGGCATAAGTGTTACATATCTATGATGTGTCCCAAGACGTCTACCAACTCTGGCACAGGAGACATCCTTCTCTGTTACTCTTGTTTAGACTCACTAACTGAAAATTGATCGATTAATTTGGGTGTGTTTTATTGTTTATTATTATTGTTTGTAAATCTATTTCTAAGACAGAAATATAAAGGCAGTTAAATCCCCAGAAAGCTTATTGTCCAGGACACTGATAGACTCATTACCACTCAGTGCTAGGTATAAAATTCAACCAGCTACCTCTGCTCACTTTCTTATCTTCACCAAGATTCTTGGAAGATAGGCATCAAAACTCAGTGCCTAAGCTGGAGTTTACCCATATTTCTGAAAAAATGGAAGATCTGGAGAAAAATCACCTTATGTATTTTTTTCTTCACATCTTAGTCCTTTTGGTTGGTTGATTGTGTTGTTATTCTTTTCTTCCTCTTTTATGAGCTTTGAATACAGATTTAAATCAAAAGGTAATTTAGGCCACATGTTAATATGTCACTCACATGCTCTCCCGCCACATTCTGCATTAGTATCATTGTTTAACTTTGGCATTATTTTTGTGCAATGATAACAGCAATTCTGTGGCACCAAAATTATCCTGGAAGAACAATATTTACTGTTATCTTTGCCTTGCCTGACCACAGAAATGTATTTGCTATGAAACATGTGTTATTTTTGAGGGGAAAATGACTGATCACTGAACAGCCTTAGAAGGATTGCATATGAGTAGATGATATTGAAATGTAGTAGATGATTGAAATCTGCATATTTAGTTATTACAGTGGGGTGTACTTTTCCTCATTAGAAAATATGCATAGGCAGAAGGCACCAGATTAAGGGGTTTTTTTTAATATATCTTCTCAGTATGTGTATAATTACACACAAAAACAGGCAAATGGGAGCACTCCATGAAACTACCGTATAGAAGATTTAACTGACAGAAACACATTTTGTTAAAAAAAAAAAAGAAATAATGACCTTCACCCCCTCCAAAAAAAACCCAACAATGCCTTCTGTTTCAGGGAAAGTCTTAAAACAGCATGAGGACACTCATCAATGTGAATGTAGTCTTATTAAGTCCAGGATTGCTTGAGGTTCAAGCCTCTTCCCTTCATCAATGGCATTGTGATCCCCAGCCATGAGGTAGATTGCAGATCAATACAAGATAAAAACCTGTAATCTAGCATGACAGGTAGTGAAAGGCAATGAGCATTGCATTCTACTGCCTGAAACTCCCCAAGAATCTAGTCAAAGATAGGTTCATCACCAAAACCTTTGTCACGGTGGGTTGGGACTCCTGCTTGGATAGTAACCCTTGGCTCAAGCTGGCAGAAGGATGAGCTTGGTTGGCACATGGGAAGTACATCAGATTTAATGTTATAAGGCATTAGTGCCATATGCATAACATTGCAAAACATGCAATGAGAAAGCAGTCAAAACCTCAGATTTAATTATTCTTCAGCAGCAACATAGCCATGACTACTAGCTGAAAAGACATTGAAATATTTGTGGAACAAACCTGCATGGTAACAATCTCTATGCTCTTGCTTTATTTCGCATGAGATCACCTCTTTAGGTTCACTGAAGATCTGAAGTGTTTCACCCATGTTTGAACTTCAGCCTACATTAATTACAGTGTTTCAATTCATCTGAATTCTCCCAAAAGTCTTGGTGGGATATTGATTGGTCGGTTTGGGTTTTTTTATTTGTTTTTGTTGTATTTTTTGTTTTGTTTTGGGTTTCTTTTCCTGATGAAATTGTGGAAATCTCATTGTATTGCTACTGCTGGTCTACTGTTCATATATTTTATTTGGTGCCACTGAAAAGCTCACATCAGACATCCAAGAAAAGAAAACCCATGAAAATTAACCTTCTGTTGGTTAACCAGAGAAAACATGGTTTAAATGGTTGGTCTCAAATGATCTATGAAATGGATTTGGAGCCAGCCTTCTTCATCAGCTAATCCATATGTGAGAGCTGAATAAAAGAAACTTGGGGAAAGGTGAAAAAAAGAGAGCAGGTAATTAAATATTAGAAAAAAAGGGAAAATAAAAATTTGATTTATACCATTTTAATTTTTTTTTAATTGAGTTGACAAATATATCATAAGGCAAAAGGTTAACTACACAACCTATGATTAAAACTATATAGACCAACTTAACATAATAAAATGTTGCATGAAGCAGAAAATTCTATGACAATTTGGTACATGGGGTATTACCTCTCTTTCACTTAGAGGACATTTATTACATGCTGTGTCTTGATACTCAAGCAAGACAGATGATGTGGTGACAGATATTCAAGATTGTGGATTAATGTTCAGTCTTTTATAGAGAACAAGAGAAGGAGGTGGATGTCTTTTTCTGTTTCCCTAACAGCTTGCATTTTTTATTGCTCTCTGGGAATGGAATTGAGCAATGGATCTTGAATGGCTGCACTGGATGTTGGGATGGGGACACAAGAGACTCCAGTTCACTCTCAAAGTTTTATTTCAGCTCTGATACATCTTTGAAACCCTAATAACAGCAGTGGAAGTGCTCTGACCCTACTCTTTTCCAGTGTTCATACAGACGTTTAAGAAGCTTGTGAGTTTCTGCCTCAGTCTATCACAGGATAAACATATCCTGTGATAAACATAACACAGGTTATGTTCCTCTGAAATGGCAGCATTTTCAATATGGGACTCTAATTTAAAGGGAAGTCCTATATTGCATGTGTCCAGCTTAAATGTTTAGGCACTGTAAACAGAGTCCAAATAGTTATCCACAGACTTGAATATGCAAAAGTTATTATTATGCTGACAAAAATATACAGAATTTCAGATGATCAGCTGAAGGATCTACTTTATCATGAAGTGAATCACTCTTAGTGCTAAATTGTACTAAACAGGACTTAATCAATTTTTTCATATGTAGGCAACTAGAACCTCTGGACTAGATGCTTGACCCCTAAATCATCTCAGTTAACCTCCAGTGGCACCACATGGACATGAACAGTCATGTGTCCTATTTGTTATATGCAAGCAGATGTCTCAGATACTTTATGCATCTCAAAGGTATTACCATTTGTGTGGGCAGCTGAATCAAATCCTCATCCCTGCTGATTGCAGTGGGGTCTTAAACACCCAGATCACATACAGCCTCTGGCACTGTAGACACTTAGAGCCTGAATGATGCTGCCTCAGATTTTACTGATCCCCTCAGAGGGACAAGATACGAAGCAATTTTTCTAGTCTTTGATAAATTTCAGCAAAATATGTTGATTAATCAAATTAATTATTGGTCACAAAATGAGTTTGATTCAATGAATTTCTTGGGATACGTAGCTCATTTAGATCAAGTTCACTGTAGATTTCAGTCAGTATTGGGTCATTTCCCCAACAAGTCTCTTCATTCAAGCCATACATGACTAACAACAAAGTTCTGGGATGCATTAGGAGAAGTGTGGCCAGCAGGTCAAATGAACTTCTCCTCCCCCTCTACTCTGCATTGGTGAGGCTCCACCTGGAATACTGTGTCCAGTTTTGGGCACCCCAGTTCAGAAAAGATAGAGATTTGCTGGAGAGAGTCCAACACAGGGCCACCAAGATGATTAGGGGAGTGGAGCATCTCCCTTATGAAGACAGGCTGAGAGAGCTGGGGCTCTTTAGCCTGGAGGAGACTGAGGGGGGACATCATCAATGTCTATCAATATGTTAAAAGTGAGTGTAGGGAGAATGAAGCCAGACTCTTCTCAATGTCATCCAGCGACAGGACAAGAGGCAATGGGAGCAAGTTGGAGCACAAGAGGTTTAAGGTAAACACAAGGAAAAATTTTTTCCCAGTGAGGGTGACAGAGCTCTGGAACAGGCTGCTCAGGGAGGTTGTGGAGTCTCCTTCTCTGGAGATATTCAAGACCTGCCTGGATCTGTTCCTGTGTGATTTATTCTAGATAATCCTGCTCTGGCAGGGGGTTTGGACTAGATGATCTTCTAGGTGCCT
Source organism: Alcedo atthis (assembly GCA_033558465.1). Lineage (NCBI taxonomy): Eukaryota > Metazoa > Chordata > Aves > Coraciiformes > Alcedinidae > Alcedo > Alcedo atthis. The sequence continues at coordinate 14,548 of WYEA01024185.1, read as the reverse complement.
TCCAACCCCTAACATTCTGTGATTCTGAAAACACCTGTAGGATTGACAACATTGCTGATTAATTAATTTTCATGATATCTTTCTAAACATTTAAATCAGTATCATTTCCCAGAGTATATTCTACCAGATAAGATACTGTCTGGGAAAATAGATCTCCAGTGCCTATCTTTTCTGAAGACATGCAAGACCTCCATGAACAGAGCAGTGCTGGCATTCTGTCCTGGCTGATGCAGACATTTGAGAAGGCTACTCTGCTATCCCACATATACTTTAAAGCTCTGGCTTAATGCTTGTCTTATAATAGGATACCCAACAGATACATTGACACTGTCCACTACCAGCTGAAGGACCTGCTCTGCAAGTTCATAGCCTACAAAGAATTTACAGCTCAAAGTTTTCACCAGAGGGGTTCCTCTCTGAGCACATTACATTGTGACTTCCCATAGCTCAGAGGTGGACTAATGGAAAGAAAAAACAATCCAGTGACAATATCAAGGGAGAAGAACAGGCTTATCAGGCTGAAGTCAGATCATTTATCACCCTTGTCTAGTGGGAGGTGTCACTGCCCATGGCAGGGGGTTCAGAACTAGATGATCTTTAAGGGCCCTTCCAACTCAAATCATTCTAAGATATCACTTCAAACCCACAAGTAGACTCACATTTTTGTGCATGGGCCCATCTCTATTTGCAGTAAGAGTGATGCTGTTTCTTAAAACATCTTGGATTCTCCTAATGAAGAAGCAAGCAAAAATGATCTGTGCACCTCTTCAACAGAACATCCTAATCTAGAATATTGTGATAAGATTTTTGGAGCTGGAGCTAAAAGAGGGGATTTCCCAAGGGAAAAACTAGAATAATATTTTGTCTCTTTTGCCTGTTTTCCCACTACAAATAATTAGTACTAGCAGGCTCAGTGTAGTAAAATAATATTTTTTTTTTCCACATAGTGCACCAAAATCCTGCAGTTCAAATACATCTAAAGCACAGTTCTATCTCTCAAACTGTGTTCTACTTACAGGGTGCTGTTAGGCTGAGACTTTTTCTCAAAGCAATAATCATTTCCTTCTTAGAGTTGTGAAGTATTCAAGCTGCTACCTCCAGAAAGAAGGTGCAGATACAGCAATGCCTCAGCAAAGACACACAGAGATGTTCCACTCTCATGGTTGTTCCATCCAAACACTGGTGTATATAAAAACAAGCAGAGTCTATTCATCCCATTGTTTTTAGCTACCAGAGGATAAATTATCTGTGAAAAATAAGGTAGGGTCTCATCGCATGCTTTTGAGATTACACAAAATTAAGCACAGAGCAAACTTTTATGCCAGAATTTTCTCTGTCTCACTGACTTTGCAGGCAACTTTTGCAGACTCACTAATATACATTGTTCTGCTGTCTCTTTTTCCTCCTCAAGCATCCCATGTGTGCTGTCCACCTTAGAAAACATAGGAAGAAGACTAGCCTTGGGGACAAATAAATTGTCTGTATGGGAAATATATGATAAATCAAAATGTTATCATTCAGTCTTCAACATCAAACATGTCTGTGTATGAAAATACTAGCACATATACCTTGTATATGTTTCAACATCTTTGAGTCCAGGTTGAGATCCTGTAAAATAATGCTTGCTATAGACAGCATTAGTCAATTCATTAGTTTATGCTCTTCTAATAAAATAGGAAACTCATATTTAAAGCATGTTTGACATCAGCCTCTGTTGGAAACAGGACTGTGGACTAGCCATTGAAATTAACCTTTATGAGTGATGCCACAACTGAGAGGAAAGCAAATCAGACAAAATCAAGGAAGTGACTGATGGCCAAATAAAAATGAGTAATACAGATTTTAAACTAAAAAGCTTGGTTTATCACCTAGGTTTTTCCTTTGTTTCCTAGTGTAAGTACTTCTCAATTCTCTGGTCTTAATGTTGCTCTGGTTTTTATTATAATCTTTCATAAACGATTGTGCTACAATGGAGTATTTGTTGTTCTGTCCACTATTTTTAAAGGCCCTCTTAATATATATAAATATACATATATATTGTGTAACATGAAAATAAAAAGTTTTACTCAATTCCTCATGACATTTTGGAGAGCTATATTTATAGATACCTTTGCTATCAGACATCTTTAGCCCTTTCATAACCAAAAATAGTAATGGCTTATCTGTGAAACATAGCATGCATCTCAGAGGGTTTGCAGTCTTAAAATTACCTACAGAACAAAACAAAGAAAGTAGAAGCATATGGACAGCTTGAGCCTCTTATTCCCTTCTGTGAGATCTAAGCAAGTGATACTCTACCGATGAAAGAACATCATGTTTGGACACCTGTGCCAGCCAAGGACACATCCAAGATGTTTCATAATCACTTGTTTATGGAATAAGAATAGGATGCCAAGTCAGGTGGTAAGAGATGACATTTAAAACATAGTAAATATTACCCTGTAAAGGGTGTAGTGGAATTAGTGCTGTTGTCAAGTGGCGTGCAGGGGGTAAGAGGGAAGAGGAAATTGCAGAGAGAGATTAAGGCCCATAAATAGTCAGATGAGTCAGAAAGGAGACGGATGTCATAGAAGAAAAATGGAAGCTTTTTCTGAAAGTTAGGGGTAAAGGAAATAAACTGAACACCATAAAAACAGCTTACAGAATCCTGGTCTCTGAAAGCAGCACCAGCAGTAAGAGAAAACAGTCAAACAGTGTTAGCCTTCCAAAGCATGGATGGGTGCCACAAGACTGAATGCAAAAGTAAACACTAACCTGGACTTCAGGAAAATGATGAGGTATCCTATCTGCTCCCTGGCTTTCAGGGGATGTTATTCAGAGGTAGGAGAGAGGAAGCACCTGGGCACCTGGTTGACATAAGCCATGGAATGTCATTTGCACAGGAAAAAGTCACTAGAGAGGCAAACCACTAGAGTAACGAATGATGAGTAAATGAGAAGCTGAAATAAGAGAAGAGCAGACTTGAAATCGTTGATAGGGATGCTTTCAAACTCAGCTGGTCACCTCATATATTCTCTACAAAACTTTACGTTTTCCCCTTGAGTCCTTCCCATTCTGTCTTTGTTTGACACTCTTACCAATCTACATTTCCTAACAGCTTTTCAAACTCCCATTCCTTTTCCTGATATTCTTGCCAAATCCAGACAGTATCTTTCACTTGTTCCCTTCCCCACATCACATACCAGAACATAATTTTCACAACCTGAGGGTGCCAGCTCTGTGTCATGCATTAAAATGACATTAGGCATTATGTGGATCAACGGAAGCTAGAATTTTTTTTTGATGGGGTGAGGGTAGAGGGATGGGAAAGAATGAAAAGGCCTTGTAAGCAGGACTTCTATAGCAGAGCATCCTATGAGAAACATATGATAATGTAATCATCACAGATATTTGACAAATACTATGCAGTTCATTTTTTCCCTTCCTGATGACATATCCCAGGCTTTACACAGACCTTCCCAAAGATAGATTGTGCATATAGAAAATATCTAGAGGAATGCAAAGGCAAAAAAACCCAGAAATGCTACATTTGGGAGAGATTCCTTCACAATGGCTTCTTCAGCGAGATCTGCAAATGAAGTTATTAAGAGAGTTAACACACGTCAAGATTACTGGAAAGCAAGCAAATGTTTTCTCATGAATAGTAGCATTGTTTGGTTTTAGCATTTAAATCATCATCCACACAGTAGCTATGCTTTGCCCCTTTGGTAGCAATATTTACCCTTCATTATTTGATAATGAAAATGCAGAGGAAAGACTTTCATTTAAAAAAAGACAGTGAAAATTAGAGAAACTATTTACTGAGACTCATATCATATTGATTATTTATCATATAAGCTGTAGCAAAAAGTGTTTTTAAGAAAAGATAGTCTTGATACTAGTCCTAGAAGTTGTAAATAAAGAATCAGAGAAATCTTCAAGAAAAAATAGGAATAGTGTTTAGTACAAATTATTATTGCTATTTGAACAGTATACTTATCAGAAAATAATGTATAGTTGGAAACATTTTCATTTTCTGCATTTTTAAAATACTTTTTTTTTTTAAGACATTAGAAAACTCTGGAGAATTTCTGTTTGTTTTTTTTTTCCATTAAAAAATGATGTTCTTACATTATTTTTCTCTGCTTTATTCCTGTTCTAGAAATGTCACTGAATGGAAATCCATATCAAAATGGGAAAAACATTTTTCCATGAATTAATATTGTTTATAAACTAGAAGTCATGGAAAACAAAAAAATACAGAAAGGACATGTAATAGGACAAGGAAGGACTGACATTTTTCACAGTGTCATCAGACAAAAAAAATCTTTCCTATAGGAAAAATATATTTAAAAAAACCAATCAACCAACCAGACAAACCTTTTTGCACTTTATAAAAAAAACTTCATTCCTGACTGGATTTTCATGTTACTTCTAGTATATTTAAAGTATCTCATCTGTCAGCAAAGCAGCTAATAAGACTATACCCTTTAAAGCTCAGATAACAGCTGATCCATGTTGAAAATCTTCTTAGACAATGCTCAGAGTGAGATCAAGACATCATGTTCCCCCAGTTCTCTACCCATGATGAGGAGGTCAGACTTTGATTCCTAGACTTTTATGCAGGAAAGAATTTACAGTGTCTATTTAAGATGTATTCATTTTCACAGGTTTTAATTTCTTAATCCTGCTTAGCAATGTATCAGTTTTATATTTGGACCCCAAAATACCAGATGAGAGGAAGGATATTCAGCAAACCCCTGTGTTTATTTGACATTCCAGAATGAATACATATTGTGTGGACAAAAGCAATGTTTTACAAGTTTTCACATTGCATTCTGAAAGGAGTGTTTTCTTTATAATCTATATATCTTTTTATAGGCTGTAGGCCAGGTTAAGCAGTGTGATGCAAAGGCTGGGCAGAGGGCCTCTATTCACAAAGGAACACTTATTTCACTTCATCTTATATGGCTATCTGTACCACCAAGCTCATGCTGAGAGATGTTTTATAAACATCACAGTGTGTGTTGTGCTCCTGCATCGCTCCTATAATTTTATCCTGTTTGTGCAAACTAGGAGGTGGGACCAGCAAATCTAACCACCCTCATAACCATGGTGATGGGGCAGAGGACAGCTTTTGAAAGGGATCCTACAGTTTAAGCTGTTTGACATATCTTGCCATCAACCTATGTTACTGCCAAACATCATTTCTCTTGTTTCACAATGTCATGCCCTGAAAGAGATCCCTTGGAAAGTGGTAGCACAGCAGACCACTCAGAAGGGATGATATAGTGATGCTAACAGCCATAACATGGCACAGAGCCATGCTCTCTCTTTGAAATATGCAGTGAGAAATGGCCTGTATTTCCATGGCAATATATTATTTGCCTGAGAAGCAAACATTGCAAGGCACAGAAATTCAACCCTGATTCATCACTAACACAGATATTTTAACCAGAAGAGTGCTACTGGTAGACCACTGGCAGAAACTTTTAGCAGAAAAAGTGTTACTGTTAGAAATATTCTTAATGTATAGTTCAATTAAAACTTCTTTTATAATGCTTCAGTTTTCTCATCTTCATTTGGAGAAGGAGAATAAGATCATGAAGGCTCCAGGTCATTGGAAGAAGCATGTTCAGCATCTTGTTGGCCTTTTGATTCCTTGTGTAAATCTGAGCCAGTAATTTCAGTATATGCAATTGAAATCCAGTGCATACAATTAATGATGCAAGGGTGTTCAACAAAACTAAAGCAGATTTGCAGAATTTAGGAATTCTGTAATACAGAATGCCCAGCTCTCCAGCCTGTCCAGGGCTCTCTGGATGGCTGCACAGCCTACTGCTGTCAGCCACTCCTCCCAGTTTGGTGTCATCAGCAAACTTGCTGAGGGTCACTCTATCCCTTCATCCAGGTCATTGATGAATATATTGAATAATACTGGACCCAGCACTGACCCCTGGGGGACTCCACTAGTCACAGGCCTCCAGCCAGACTCTGCCCCACTGACCACAACTCTCTGGGCTCTGTTCTTCAGCCAGTTCCCAATCCACCTCACTGCACAATCACTCAGTCCACACTTTTTAAGCTTGGCTGTGAGGATCCCATGGGAGACAGTTATCAAAAGCCTTGCTGAAGTCAAGGAATATCACATCCACTGACCTCCCCTCAGCTATCCATCTACTTGTATCTTCATAAAAGGCTATCAGATTAATCAAACATGACTTCCCCTTACAGAATCCATGTTGACTATTTGTGAAAAGCCTCTTTTCCTGCATATGCCTAGAGATGGTGGCAAGAACAAGCTGTTCCATCACCATTCCAGGGATGGAGGTGAGGCTGACTGACCTATAGTTACTTGGGTCCTCTTTTTTCCCCTTTTTGATCCAAAAATGACCCACTAAACTGTCAGTTTAGCAAGTATCTAAATCTGTAGTGTTTCCTTGACTTTTCTGTAGACATTTATTATTCTCTTTCTGCACATGCACCATGCAGCTGGCTTGGTACATCTCTCCTGTACACTCCTGGGAGATCAGTAGACCACTGCATTGATGCATAGACCCTCAGAAACTTGAAACCTGTGCCCAGAGCTTTTATCATCTGTGTACTGACTGGCTTGAACACCAGAAAAAAACCCCAAAAAACAATATGGCCACATTTTTCTAAAAGCAACTTCAATGAGAGGTTATTCACAGATTCACAGATATTAGGGGTTGGAAGGGACCTAGAAGATCATCTAGTCCCTCCAACTTTGAGCTGCGACATCCCACTAGCTAGAGCTGCAAATCCCCACAAGGTCCTGGTTAAGATCAGTGATAGCAATCACCATTTCACCCCCTCAAATCAAATCATTGGCCAGAAACAAACACTACATCTATGACTTCTTAAGAGATAAGACAAAAAGGAACACAATCAAAGGTTTAGTAGACAAGGTACTAGTGTGGCTGAATGACTCTGATTTTTATTGCTAGATATTTTGTTCCATGAGACATTGAACAATGTGTGTAATTACACATAATTATACATAATTGTCATTTGAAATATGGGCTGGAAGGTAAATTCCCCCTTGTGTTCTCAGTAAAGTACATATGTTTTATGTCTCTTCCTATGGTTCTAATTATCCCTTCTTCATAGTAGCATGGGCCTCACAGGAGAGATGGAAGCTGTCCCAAAACCCACATTCCCTATAACTCAATATGGTAAATGAGTCTTCTTAACAATATAGTACACAGGCTTAAATCACCTTTGACTGAGGAGCACCTGATGTCCCATCCTCCAAATCGTTGGCAACCTAGATCACATCAAATCAACAATAGGTTTACCTGTGACCATGGCTGCTGGTAGTGCCTTAAAAGCATCAGGTGAGTTCACTAGCTTCCCTGGTGGAACATTTAACTACCTGCCTCTAAAGAAAAGTAACAGGATTTTAAAATAATCTCTACAGCACCCTAAATTGAAAAATGTGACATTTGTACACACATGGGTATTCTGCACAGAATAGACCCCCTGCAAGGTATCTAACTGAGCCTACAATGATTGTTGCACCCTTTGGTCAGGCTGGGAAACTTGGTTTTAGGAGGAGCACATCTGAAAAGTAATTATGACTTTTATGAATTGAATAATAATCTCCTATATATACTGTAATCTTTCACTCATGCCTTTTAAAATGCTTTGCAAAATGCAGATAGTTATTAGTGGTCCACTGGTTACAAGTGATCTTTGAAGGTCCACTGCTTTTATTTTTACAGACCACTGAAGAAATATTTGATGTGCTGTACTCAAGAAAACACTAATGTATCCTTTCTTGAACTGTAGAAAATGTTTTTTTTTTCTCACTAGATTCTTACTCATGAGGTACAATTAACAGGTGATGCTGCAAAGTTTTAAAATGATATATATTATTGTATATTAATGTAGAAAAATGTCTTCCAATGAAAAGAGAATGTCATTTACATCCAAAGAGCTTTTTCAGCAGCACCTGTAGATAAAAATTAATTCCTTCTTATTTCAGAAAGTATTGGAAAGGGTAAAAATTTGTCTTTTTCACAGAGTCTGTGGAAGAAAAACCATATTTGTGCAACTTCCAAGAATGATGTAATAATGACAACAGTGTCTGGCTTCACAAATCTGGCACTAACATATGGGATGTGTCCATACAACAATGCAAAACAAACAGGTTGTATGTCCCTGCTACAGCCCATCTCTACTATTAATGAAAACCAAAGCTAATGGGATCCAAACAGGATTCTCCAAATTTAATTACATAATATACAATCATTCAGCATCATAAACCATATCTTGGTACACAGTTTTCCTGTTTTCTCACTAATATAATTCCCAGATTGCACACAACTTTACAGAAGGCATTGATTTTATTAAATTATTATATAAAACGTTTGTCTGTTAAGAAGTATATTTATTTTTTCATTTAGATTTATTCATACACATACACCTTTTGTGGTTAGTATTTGGGACAGTTACGTTCTGTGATTCTGTGAAGAATTTAATTCCTGAATACTTAAAAGGAATTCAGTTAATAACCAAGGGAAGAGAGGCAGAAATAGAAACGTAATGGGAATTAATAAACAAAACAGGTTCCAATGAACAAAACCATGTTGACCTTCAAACATTTTGCACTTAGTACCTGAAGCAGCATGTCCAAAATTATTATCATTATGATCTGAACTGGATTTAATATGTCAGGAGTAATTCAGATACTGAGCTACAAAGAACAATGGTTAAATGTTCACATTTGCTCCTTTTATAGCAAGGAGGTACCTTAAAGTCTGTAATCCCAGATGACACAGAGTTCCCCTTACATAGTTTTAAGGACATGTTTCTAGCACCAATTTCAAACCTTGGCTTCAGTTTATTTGGGTTTATCTGCATGCCTGAGGTTTATGCATTAAAAAGCACTTTGAAGTACTGACAACCTAGCAATAGGAAAAGTTTTTTATTATACTGGAAGACAGTAATACTGGAGCTGTTTTTTATTAAATTCACTGATTGTTCCAAATACTTTTTTTTTTCCCTTCATGTCAGATTTCACTAGGAATAGTAAAATCTGTGGAATTTGTTTGTAAACACATCATCTTTCTGCAATGATATTCAAAATGAAGAAACAGAGGTAAAATCCACCATTGTGAAAAAAAACAAGAAAATTTTACTGCTGTAGACACAGTACTAGTGTTTCTTAACAACAAAAAAAAACCAAACCAAAAATAATAGTGCTAGACTATGACCCTTCATATAAAAATTTTGAGAGTATTAAAGAACAATAATGTACGTGTCTAATGCAGAGACCATTAAACTGTGTCCATAGATATTAAAGTTTCAATTACCATTTAATGTCAATGAAATTATATTTTTACTGAGTTCACTAGTGAGACCAACAATGAACACTTCTGAAATACTACATCAACTACATAAGTTACAATATATTATTCATTACTTTGTGTTCAACATTCTGAGTTCTACTAATTAAGAAATTACTGGTAAAAGCTGGGCAGAGAAAATGAACATGTTTCTTCATTACTATAAAGACAAAAATATCTACTTTAGCTCCATCCACAGTCTGAGTTCACAGTCTGAATCACATTACATTACATTACACATACTGAATCCTCTGCTGTCAAAACAGTTTGATTATTTGTCTGAAACTGTAGAACAACTCTAACCAAAATGAAGAATAAGTCAGGACATCAGCCCATCTATAGGTTGGGTTTTTTTTCTAAAAGCCTAAAAGACTAACCTCTTCTCACAATGAAATAGCAGATTTGGATACCCATATCCATCATCTTTACTACAAACTCAAGTGGAGAACCATTTCAGTAGATTTTGATGAGATGTAGTTGTCATAATTAGTTTGAGCTACCAAGTAGAAGTACATATAACTGTTGACATTATTTTGTGTCTTTAAAATATAGTTACTACAATTGAGTAAAGGTTGATCACATTCATTCACAGTGATTTTCAGTTTATGACCTGTAGACCCTCTGAGGTCCAAAAACTACTACAAAAGCATCTGTAAAGGTACAAAATACTAGCGTCTTGAATTCATTAAGTAAGGAATCATGCTTTTACAGGAAAATTTCTAAGTGAGTCCACCAATTAAAAGGGATAAAAACCAATGTCTCAAAATATTTCTATGCCAGTCCACCCCAGAAGGGTTAATGGCATACACAGGAGTTCTGCTAAATGTCACAGTAGTTACTATGCTCTAATCCCAATCCCCAACCTACTGTAGCTGCTGTAAAATATATAGTAATAATTTCCTGAGGCATGGTAATGTATAAGGAATGTCAGACCAGGCTCTGGACATATTGCCTTAGCTCTGTTTTATTCAAGTGAAACTTTTATTAAGGCATGTGGTGAATTGAACAATCTACATGATTCATGCAGTTATAAACCTATTGCTACACTCACAATAAATCAGTGAGACATTGTCTTATGTTCATTGCACAGTAGATTAAATAATAAGGGGAAAAATCAATGTGGAAGTATTATTTGGCCATATGAAAGTATTAAAAATGTACTCTAAATGTATTAAAGGCACCAAATTGTAGTTGAGCTAAGCTTTATTCTATAAACAAGTTTCCTTGTATGCAGGTTATTTATTTACTTATGGACTATGTAAGAGTCAATATAATTAAGCTAGTTAAATAATGTCTTTCACTGAGTCATTTCTGATTGGAACATACTCTTGCAATTCACACAGTAAATCTATAGGCCAAGGCTCCAGCCTGACCTGTGCATACCCTCAGCTCTACTGCTTAGAGAGAAACATGAGAAGGAACTACTCCTTCAGGGCTACGGCTGTCATAGGAAGATGCTGATTCATCACTCTGTTGATGCCAGAATTGCAAAGGGTCATTTTGGGTTGGGGCTAAAAGAAATGGTTGTGGTTTCTCTGCATATATCCACATACCTCTGATTTGTTTCAGCCCTCTCTGAATTTTCATCTCCTTTGGGCAGAGCAAGCCTGTGCAAGGCATTAAGGAAGCAAGTGAGAGTGAAATAGATTAAAAATTCTCTTTTCCTTTTTAACAAGAGAAGGGGAGGAAATGGATGAAAGACTTTTACTAGTTCCTGGATGGAATCATGCTTGATATCAATTCAAAATGATCATACAGAAGTGAATACCATCCATAAGTGTCCCTTTAAAGACATAAGCACCAAACTGCCTTATGATTCAGAAACTAATAACATCGTTTCACAGCAAGAAGAAAATACATGTTTCAGTCATAAAACGATGTTTCTTATTCTCTAATATGCCCAGTCCCTTATTGGTTTATTTAGATTATTTGAAAATCTTCTCAAATTGAATAAGAATATTTACAATTACTATTAATTCCCATTGTGTTTAAGGTGAGCACCACAAACAGAATCTTGTATCTTTCCTGTTTAAAAGTGCAATGCTGAAATGTAATACATTTTCTTTGAAATTGAATCAGTGTCATGCAGATTGTTTTTCTCCACTCTTTTTCACACAAACTCTGTTACTGTTGCTAAGCCATTGTAAAAGTTGAATACATTTCTGATCTGACCACAGGGACAGACATTTACTTTCAAGGATTGGAAAGACCTGTGAGTCTAAGGGACTAACAGATGACTAGATGACACCCACAGCTCTTCAAAACCATTCCCAAAATATGCTTTAAAATCTATAAACCTTACACTTTGTATACTTGATAATCTCCTTAAGGATAAATACTCAAAAACCAGAGAACTGAGACTTATGATTAATTTTTTGTATTCTATCATATCAAACAGCCATTCCCAGCTTATGATTTTTGATTGTAGAGTAGGCCAATCACAGACTTTCCTCTGATGGGTGACTAATTGGGAGTGGTCTGACATTAATTTTTTTCACCTCTCAGAAAATGCAGAAAGTTGAAAGCAACATCCAATACCATAAGTCATCACACAGATTTCCGTAGTCTTCTTGGCAGGACTTTGGAATCACAGATCAATTAATGCTTCACAAGCAATCATTTGTCTTTCTCATTAGTGGCTGTAAGAATAAGGACAAGTTTTTTTGATTTATGCATTGCAGTTTGCTCTCAAAATCTAGTTCTGAGATGGAGTTTAGAGTGGTCAGTTTAACAACTAAGTTGCTCTATGTGCTAGAGGGAATCACAGAATCCAGTATATGCTGACTTACTATCTGCAAATTAAAAGGCAGTCGAAGACCTTACTCAGGACCAATTCCAGTCACCAGCCAAAACACCATGTTCTGGTTCACAACAGACCCTAGGTCTTAAACTTAAAAATTAAGAGGAGGTTGAATAAAATCACAATAATTTTAAGGATTCTCCTTTCTACCTATACTAACCTAAGATGTTGTTTTCATCAAGAAATTAGGCAGGGACAGTCTGAATGTTATGAAAGAGAATAGTAGAGGGATGATTTCAACTGCCAGCTTCTCTAGAACCTTGGAGGACCCTGGAGCCCAGTCTTTATAATATACATGGGCAGAAAAAGGAACATCCTTTTACCTTCAGTTAACCCAAATTAGTAGACTGGTCACATTTACAAAGCCAAGTTTAAGACTTGCCAGTATATTCAGGGTAACCCTTGCCTACAAAATGAATGTCACTTGAAGTGATAAAAGCTGTGATGATTAATCTTACTCAGTTTCCAGGGTACAAAGCTGTGTTTGTTAATTCTGTGAATTTTGGCAGATCTTTTTTAGCACTATCTTTCTCCATGTCTTCAATAATTCTTGGAGAAGAGATAAAGAAAATATCTTTTGTTGTGTTAAATGTGTTAATTACTAGGGAGACACAAATCTGACTCTTTACTGATACTCCAGTTCTGCATACATGAGAATTGGCATCAACCTCTTCACAGTTTACTAAAATTAGTGATGGACCTGAACCAAAACCCATTATATCAATATACTCAATTTCTAAAACCATGATTCCACCCACAAACGCTTCAAACATTCATATTTCTGGAAAAAGTTTCTCATTTTACTGATTTGCAAATGATTGATACACCATAAGCTTTCAATGAGAATCATTCTTCTCAATACCTAAACCACTTTTTAAAGTGAAACTTAGGCTCATAATTTATTGAGGTGGTTTTGAAACATTCCTTTGGGCCTACTGTCAATTAAACCTTTTAGTTGTGTCTTGGCAAAAATCAGAAACTGTAAAATTCCACAAAAATGTGCAAATTTCCTCCTAGGAACTGTGGGAGCAAAGTATGGAAAGAGATTTCTGATAGATAGCCTCACTGGACACTTAATGGATGAAGCAAAAGAAAGTAAAAAAGGGGGAAATATCTGAGGCAGGAACAATCACTAATTATTCTGAGATAGCAGTTTTCTTATTTTTATGTGTACAATGTCAGTGCTTCATTGCACAAAGAGTTGATTTTCTCACACCAGCAGAGGAGGACAATGTGGAAGCACACACAGGCTAGTTCTGAGCAAGCAACACTGTAATGATAATCAGCATGGTTGTACTATCACAGACTTGTATCCAACACAATTATTTCTGCAAAGGAGATACAGCACACCTTTGTAACTCCTCTCAGAGAGCTGCACCGATTCTCTTGTGCTGGTGGAAGAGGGCTAATGTTTGGGAACACCAGTACATCATGTCCTGTAGATGTTCCTGCCCTTTCTGTGCTACTGCAGGAATCCCAATATATTGCTTCATCAAACAGAGTGAAAATAATCAATTTGCTTTAATTTACAGAGCAAAAGAATATCTCAGATGTGGAAACATACTGCCAGAATAATTCACACTGTTGTTTAAGATGAGAGAATGTCACTTCTCAAAGCACATGCAGAATTCATCTTCTCTTCTTTGTCAGATCAGAGGAATTATGTATTTACACTAGCCTTTTATTTGGCTGATTAGAAGCTGTATAAACAGGTTTAATTTCAGTACAACAAATACTAAACAGATACAAGTCAATAAGAGAAAGTGAAAATGAGCAATAATAACTATTGGTAAAACTTTCACCTACAAAGTTTTGCAGATTAAAACCCGATTGCCTTGGTTTACAAGAATTTATGAAACTCATCCCTCTTTTCCCTTTTCAAGGACTAATTTTTAACCTAAACCACCAGGTTTTATCTGGTTGGGGGTCAAACCACCGCATTTTCCCTGGCTTGCACCTGAAATCATAACTCAGCATAGGCTTGCTTCACCCAGCCTCAAATCTTTAGAGTTGTGAACTCTGACAAACCCTTTAGAGAACCTGATGTGAGTTTCAGATTTGTAATGAAACTCAAGCCTGGGCGGGTTTTGGGTTTCATTACAAAAGTTCTGCACAGCTGCACTAAAAACTCAAACCAGGTTTCATAAAAGTACCTGTTGTATTTAAGCCAGGGAGTCACACTGGGAACTATATTTAATAAGTAAGAAGTTGTAGGAGTGGTGATGTAACTGTGGAAAAATGATTTTTAAGATACAGGAGATTTGACATGAAAACTCCCTTTAAAAGCTGTGCAATATGTAATCCAGGACTGTTGTCCCTCTAAACTCAGCACATTACTAGACTCAGAGCAGTGCCACTTCTGAAAGGAATGACTGCAGACCCTACAAAAATCAGCTCT
>WYEA01024184.1:16206-38849 GCA_033558465.1 Alcedo atthis | reverse complement strand
CTTGACATCCTTCCCTGAGCAGAGAACAGCTGTTACCCCACACGTGCCCATGTCCAGATTCCATACAGACCATGAGTGATGTTTAACTGGGATCAGGATGAGGCCCTTTGAATTAATTTTAACTAAATAGCTAAACAGATCTGGGAACCTTTGTCCTCAAGAACTGGTTGGAGGACCAGCCATCCCCCATCTCAAGCTGCTTTTTGATTTATGGCAACAGGAGCTTTGTTTTTAGAGGAAAATTTAGGAAATTCCTTTTATTCTGCACCCTCACCTATTAGCCAACCCCGTGTTTATAAAAAGAAAGAACATAATCCTTAAATTCTGTGAAAAGAACACTTCTGTGCTGCCACTGAATTCTTTTCTGAGCTTCAGCAAAGTACTTTTAGCCTTGTATGTCCTACTATCAATCTCTAAGCCACGAATTAAGGGAGTAATCCTCTTTCCTGACGGGGCTGTGAGCTCCCACGGCCGGATTTACAAAGCATGAATAATAATCCAAAATGCAAAACCTCTCCTCCTGAGTACCCAGGACAGGAGGTGATGGTGAAAACCCCCCCCCCTCCGTGTGGAGGGCCAGGCTGTTTGGTTTGCAGCACTCAGAGCCGTGGAGCTGACACTTCCACCCTTGCAAGGCTGTCTTGGCACTCTCTGAGAAGGCATTAAATTGGATTCAACAGGGATGGCTTGTCCCTGGCTGCAGAAGCAAACAGGTAGAAGGGTGTTTGGTCTTCTTTCCCCGTTCCCCCAGCTCGCAGAGACCCCATCTCTGTGTGGATCAATAACCCCTGTGTTTTCAGGCCCTGCTTATTAAAGGTGGTGCATGGAAAAAAAATAAGAGACTTTCTCTATTTATATCTGGAAGTTAATGAAGTGAAATTATCACAGCCGACAGGCGCTGGTGTTGTAATTCAGAGGCATGGCTTGGCTTCCAGGGATCTGCAGGCTGTTTTTATTCCAAATAATAAAAAAAAAAAAAGAGAGAAAAAGAAAAAGAAAAAAAAAAGAGTGAAACCTAATCCTCTAATCAGTTCCAATTTACATATTCACAGGTTTTATTTCCAGCCTGCTGGAAAAAATAAAAAGATAGTGTTGGAGTCACGAAGCGATTATTTGATTAAGTAATTATTAATCCCAGAGTGCTCTGATTAATTCTGAGCAAGTTAAACAAACCCATGGAGTTGGGCTGGTCACCTTCAGGCCATTGTAACACGCTGGGGCAAAACTTGGGGAGATCTATTTTTACCAGCTCTACACTGAGGAGTTTTGTTCACTGAAGGTCTCCCATTCTCTTCCCAAGGGGTTAATACTCTGCTAAATGAAGTGTTACAAATTTGAATTTTATCTGTGCCTAACTGCAATACCAAATGCTGATCTGTATTTTCAGGCTGGAAACTCCATCCTGGATCCGTGTGCAATTCATCTTTGATGTGTTTATGTATTAAAAACAAAATAAAACAAATAACACAGAAAATAATGGGGAAAAAAAAAAAAAAAAAGGAAAAAAAAAAAAAGGAAGAAAAAGGAAAAAAAAAAGAAGAAGGAAAACCTGAGTATTTTTTCCAACATTTTACCAACTGCCCCAAATCTATCACGTAGTTTCACTTTGAGAGTGCCTCCAATTAGAATACATCCACTGATTTCAAGAGAGGTGAGACATATATTTCAAAATATTATTTATCTTAAAATATTTATCTCAAAGAAACAAAAAAAAAAAAAGAGAAGAACACTTAGAGGAAACAAGCCTGGAACTCCTTTGCTCTTATATATTTTATTCCAATGTGCTAAAATCTCTTCTAGTCACTTAGTGTATTTCTTCAGACACACAAAACCACCCTCCAAGTCACTATGCTTCCTACTTCAGCTTGAGGTGCCCTTCAAGCCAGGCCTTGTGCCCAGACACAAAGCTGACCTGTGAATAAATAAACCACCAAAAAGAAATTCCCACCAAAAATAAAGTGCATTTGTTGAAGGCAAAGGCACCAAGCACTGTTGGCACAGGGTACCAAACCCAGCTTGTGAAGAACTTGGTGTGACTGGGTTTCTGACCCCTGGCTGGGTTGTTTTATGGCAGCAGAGTTAGTCAGAGGTCTGTGACGTTCTAAAAATGCTGATTAAAGCTCTGTGTTAATGACTGGGGGCTGAAGAAAGCCATCAGGCTTCAGCAGGGTGGTTGTGTGTCAGCCCAAGGGGTGATGGCAGTGGAGTTGTTATTCACTGTCCATTATTTCTCTGCTTAACCCGCTCTGCTCACTGATCCCAGGGCCAGAGCCTTCTGGTTAACCACATTACACAAGTGATGAATATTTGGAATGAAGAGTTTTCAAGCAATCTGGAGACTGAGACTGGCTTCAGAGTGATTTGTTAATGAAATACAATACTCCTAACAAACAATTCCTCCTGCAGGAATTCTTAACGACCCAAGTGTTTCCAGCAGCATGGTCCAGCAGAAACTGCTAGTAAGAAATCTCAAATCTCCTAATTGAAATGAGTTTTTAAATTTCCTTTATAATCTTTAAATCAGAAAAAAAAAATGGAATCTATCTTCACTGAAGATGTTTTGAGGGTTTTTTTGGTCTGGTTTCTTTTTTTTTGTTGTTCTTGTTTGTGGATTACAATAGAGAGCTCCCAACTCACTTCAGCTTGAATATTCATCATCTGCACACTGCTGTGTGGTCCCAGGGCATTCTCATGGCTAAACCTTGCTCAGTGAGTGAAAAAACACTGACCAAAATCCAGCTCCTTTGGTAGAGGCTCCTGTATTTCAGCTGGGCACAAGAAGTGACCCAAGGCTGCAACTGAGATGGTTCCTCATGAGCAGTAATCAGCAGAGTAATTATGGTCAATGATATTAGATGAGTAAGTGATGGAGACAAATTCATCTCTTCCCTGTCTCTTTATGATGGGATGTGAGGTTGAAACAGCTCAGCTTCTGAGGGAAGAAAATATGTAGAGGTTTGGTTTGAGAAAGATGAAAGCTTTTGTTTGGAGTGAAATGGAAAGTTTTGCCTCTGCTCTGTTCTAGTGACGTCTTCCCCTCAGTCATCCGTGTGACATTTCAGCATCTTATGGCACAGCACTGACCAAAGGTTTCCAGAGCCAAACGAATTAATTCAAATTTATTAACTAAAAAGAAGGAAAAAATAGCCTGAAGTATGTTAGGAATGACAATAAACACACAAACTCAACCTTTTTTTCCTGGAAAATATTCACTTTGATTTCTCTTCAGAAAACTTTTCCTTCCAGTTCTTTTGAGCAGCTCTCTCTGTCCTGCCTCCCACAGGAGACTTCACAGGGACACAGGGAATCACTCTGCTGAAGGGAACCCTGCATTCAGGAAGGTTGCAGAGGATGCAGTTTAGGGCAGACTGTAGCCATGACTGTAACGTGTACAAGATCTGCCTGCAACACCATGGGGAATGTCTGAGGAGGGCTGGAGGAATGTCATCAAGAACCTCACTCTCTTCCAAAACTTCCCAAGTTTAAAGGAAACCACTAGTCAAGGCAGAGAGCTCCAAAAAGAAAAGAAGTGCTTAAAATCTGATTTTTTGGAGGGTTTTGTTTTGTTCTGAGATCATGAAATCTGCTTCTTTGCCTTGCTGTCACACTCATGAGGTGCCATCAAATCCAGTGAAGAAATCTCCCTGGCCTCTGGGCTTACATTTCACCCTGGAAATGAAAAGGAAAACAGTGCACTGTTTGCTTCTGCAAGAAGATCTAGTATCCCACTGAGCCTGGCTCAGCTCCAGAGCTGAGACATCAGGGGTCTTCATGTGATCCCTGTCATACATGTTCCACACTGGCCGGGACCACCCATCATTTTCCGTAGATCTCCAAGTGCAAAACTTCTTTTCTTTAGGGTTTGACAGGATGTTTTTCAAGTTCTGATCCAGCAACAGCTCCCCTGACATATTTAGCACGAACCCCTCTGTCTTTGATAAGCCAAGGTGGCCAAATAATCCAGCTATTGATCTGTAAATATTTTCCTGAAGAAGAACATGGAGCACCGTGTATTTTGTTAACCACGAGGTCGGATAATTGACTGTTCAGAAACATTGGAAAGCCCCACGAGTTCTTGTGAAAACTTGAGAGCTGGGGCAAGCCTTGAAAATGGCAGGTAGAACTGTGACTAAGCAGGGAAGAGTTGAAAACCTCAGAAAAACACGGGCATGTGCTGCCCTGGGAACACTGTGGCATCTGAAATAGGGGCAGAGGGCTCAAATGAGACACCATGAACCAAATGAGCTTGAGCACAGCTACCCCACACTCTCAGCAGTGGACCCTCAGCTGATGAGACCAGCTAGACACTTGGAACAATCAGATGAGGAAAAGGTTTATTTTTGGTGCTCCTTAATGACTAGAACTGGGAGGTTTCTTTCAGTCCAGTCCCAAAATAATGTCTCTGCTTCTTTAACCTTTTCAGTTTTAAAATCACCTCATACCTAATGGCCCAAAAAAGAACAACTAATAATCTGAGAGGGCGGAATAGAAAAACTGTCAGCCTGAGTCAGACTATTGGACCATCAAGCCCAGTATCCTGTCTCTGCAACCCTGTCAGTATCTGACACTTCAGGCTTAGTTGGGCTAATAAAACATTTTCCTCAACCTTATGTAACATCTCGGCCTGGCAAGGAGAAGATTTAAACATTGATTGCTTTCCACTCCCCTCCGTCCCACGAATGTGAATCTGACTCTTTTCCAAAACGAACAACTCTGATGAGCTGGAATTGGTTTCTGGGCAGGATGGGAAAAGCTCCTCTCTCGTTACTCATTCCTGGATAGATCTGCTAAACCTTTGCCTCCTAAAAGGGGGGACTTGAGTCACGACACATAAAACTTCATCCGCAGAATTCTGGGTGCCCAAGGACACCTTTTCGTGGAAGGTGGAAATGCACGTCGTAAGACTTCATGTCTAGTCACTTTATTTTTCCCCCATCATGTCTACTTCCTTTATTTTTTTATTTGTTTAAACTCTCCATCACTTTATTAGCTTGACAGCAGCCCAGTTAATTAGACCGTCCTCCCTCCCCACCCCTCCCTTAGCCTAAGTGGTATATTAGGCTCCCCAAATGCACACAAAATTTAGTGCTGCTGCTGGGGCACTTCTCAAAACAAATAAAAGATTTGCAAAGCAGCCACCAAGCATCCAACGTAATTAAACTGCATTTGTTGCTGGCGCACAATCGGGGCCTTGTGTGGAGCAAGCTCTCCCCAATCAGGCTGTTTTTCTTCTGGAGGGAAGAGTGCCAGCAGCCTTACCACCCCAGGTAACATAAGATCTCAACGAGCAGCAAATGGACAGTTGCAGCCAGAGTGAATGGACTGTGGGGAAATGTCCATGAATGCGAATATCTATGGAGAGAGCTATAGATGTATGCAAACAGGCACAGACAGGGGAGTATAGTCCTTCAGGGAAATGAAAAAGAAGGGAAAAAACAAGCAGTGGAAAGCCTCCTAGAAATTCCTGCTCCATGCACAGGTATGGAAATGACTCTGGAGTCTCGCTGTCCACCACCTCAATCAATTACAAGGTTATTCAAGATAAAACAAACAGCATTTCAATTAAGTGTGTATACAGCAGTGGTTAGAGGCACAGGCAGGGAAGAGGAAGTAGAAGGACTTGTTGGAAAATGGAACTTTTCTTCTTCTTCTCTAGATATGCACAAATAGGGGTTGTCTTGAGGTGCCGAGTCCACCCATGAACGGTCTTAAACCCCAACGTAAAGCCATCGTGCTCTAAATGAAAAAGAAAATGAAAATAAAAGGTGGAACAAAAGAGGGACAGAGCCTTGAAACATCTGTGTAGTCCACACTGCTCAATTTGACTCTTTGCAAGAGCAGTGGGAGCTGAAAGTGGGACAGATGCTCGAGTGTCCCTGACTGTTGGAGACGGGGCCGAGCGAACACGTCCCTCGGCGACCCCTCGCTGCAGGGCTGGGTGAACATGGGGTCCAGCCCTGTGAGGGGATGCTGGAGGCCCTGCAGGATCAGGCCACAGCTGGGTGACAGAACCTGCACATTTAGCAGTGGTTTGAGGAGACAGAGTGGTGATGAAGACACGGGCATTGGACATAGAGCATCAGGGGTTGTTTTCCAGCAGTCCCACATCTTGCCCAGCACAGAGAAAACATTTTACCTCTTCTTTCTTGCACACAGGCAACAATCTCAACCTTTACCTGTCTGATGCATTTACAAGATGATCTTTTCAGTCCACCAGCAGTGGTCCACTCGGCAGAGGCTTCCTTCTCCCCCGGGTGTGTGACTATAAATCAGCTGCTCTGCTCATAATACATCATGTTCTACGTGACCAGAGGCATCCTGTCTCCAAGGGCAGACAGGGCACAGAATGTCTGCACATTCATGGTCACATGAAATCTCATTCTCCAGATATCAGCCATGATCTCATTCTGATTGTTATTTGTCAACTGATACCATGGACTAAGAATTTCTGGTCAAAAGGTCTATCCTACACACCGTTCACCCCCAATCTGGATGATATTCAACATGAGATTTACATGATTTTTCTACTTCTTTGGCTGAGGTAGTAAAACAATGATGATCAACTGGCTTTTTGAAAAAAAAAAACCAACTTAAAAATAATTCTTTATTAATCAAATATTGCTTTCTAGATGAAATACACCCAGGCCAGGAGATAGGAATCAAATTTATAGCCACAACAGCATAAATCACCATCTGCTCTCCTGCAGCTATGCTCATGTTCATAAGCAATAAATTTATAGGAGTTGTAGAGTTTTCATCAGTGCCTTCAGACACAATAGCTGCCTGTGAGCCTGCTGCCAGCCACTGCAGCTACGGGGGAAAGCAGGTGTCTCTGCAACACCTCCACACTGGTTTTGCCCCACTGCCACTTGGAGGATACTGGAAGTCACTTCCACGCCTCCTTTCACATCACTTCACATTTGTGACAGACCAGAAAAAGATATTTTTGCACTTAATCTGATCCCACCTAAAGGGAAGTAACATCTTGGGAGCAAACTCCATGCTTAAGCTGTGTCAACCTTCCCTTTGCTGACTACAAGAAGTGGATAGAATGTTGAATTTGGGGAGGAACTGATAAAATGGGGAGCTGATAAGTCACACTCCCTCTGCAAAGGCTCAAACCCCTGAAATTTCAAGAGGTAGAAAAACATGTTTAGGAAGATGAGATCCAAATCCTGGCCTTGATTTCAGTGCTTAATTCAGTGCTGGAAAACCAGCTCTTCCTGATCCTTCTTGCCTTTGGAAAGCAGTTCTTTTCCTTTTCTCCAGTACACTCACTGCCAATGCCACCCTAAACATCAAGTCAGAGATCCCCGCTGGAGCACAGACACAGCTTTGGGGTTTTTTGTGCATTTCCCAGGACTATGAACAGAGTAATATAATGAGAAATGAACTGAGGTTAAAGAACTCAGTACCTCGTGTATTTTCACTATAAACACTGACTGCATCAGGGGAGCTGCCAAGAGGAGAGTTTAATATCGTACGAAGAGGAAGAATTTTCATAATGATACTTGGCAGTGCCTGCATCCCCCCCTTGAATGAAGCTGCTGCTGCTGCTGCTTTCTCTCCTCCTCTCCCCTCAGCCCAAATGGCAGCACAAGTCACTTTCAGTTCGAAGCAACTGGGAACCATGAGACCTAAGCTTGTTTCCAGCACCAAGGAAGCCTTGGGCAACCCTTCAGGTGGGTGGGGGTCTCACACTACCCACATTTAAGCAGCCCTAGACTTCAAATCTGCTCAGATCCTGCAGAGAAAGCCTATTCTCTTCAGCAGGGATCTGCTAGAGGAAAAGTGCTTCGTGTGACCACAGAGAGGACTGCATGGGAAAGGTGCTTATGAGATTAGACACCAGGAACGTTGTGTTTGGCTGCAGAATTTAAGGGACGTGCCCTGGACAAACAGAGCTGCCAAAATCCTCCCTGTGCAGGAGAAACATGTTGATAAGACCACGATGTTTCTGATTATTTTGTGTTAAAGATGGTCAAGCTGGGTGAAATGCAGGTTGGCTTCTTTTCAATTCAGTCATTCTTCACTAATGTTGGCTGGATCTTAGCACTGATGGGTAACACTGTAGCCCGTGGTGCCTGTGGAGAGCCAACCTGGGCATTATCTTAATTATGCTTATGCTCTGTGCTGGAATGAAATGTCTGCACTGCAGTCTCCTTGCTTCCAGACTAAAAGATAACGCCACACAGCTTCTGCTTATCACACTTATTCCTTTTCATCTTATCTGGTTGCAACAGAAAAAAAAAAAACCAAACAATTTCAGCCTACCTATTTTAGAGCATCTCCACACCTGCTGCTTCTTTAAGCTGCTCTGAATATCATTGGGTTAACCTGGGTCAAACCAGATGGCAAAATCCTCCAAGAAAGTCAGGGGTCAAAGTCTTAATTCTTGATTTCTTTTGGATAGGAAAATCTTTCAGGAATACGTAGGAGAAGTATTGAGAACTGATGAAAAATCTTTATTCTCCTTTCTTTTTTAATCAGCATTTTGAACTTCCAGTTGAGTTTCCGATTAGGAATAACTAGTTCTTTTGTATCTGGTGACTCTTCCTGAACTGCCCAATTCTGATCATATCCAGATGTGTTCCAGCAGTGTCCTGAGTCCTGTCCTGAGCTCTTAGAGTGCTGCTTGTTCCCTTATTGCTCTCTTCCATCTATTCAGAAACTTCATGCTTTGAAAATAGAGAAAAAAAAACCCAGAAATGGATGCTTTGAAAAGGGATAATAATGTTTTCTATAACATAGATCAAATGTTCTTAACATATTCTGTTTTACTATGCAGTCAGCACTGGTTCCCAGTGAAAAAAGTCCAGGCTGCAGCATGAAACAGCCCAAATGAGACCAATCACAAATGGCTTTATCATTTTGATTTAGGCAAAACTTGCTGCAGAGTCAAAGATTTGCCTGACTCGAAGCAAGATAAAAACTGACAAGTTGCCCCCAGCATGGCTTTGAGGTGGAACAAGTCAGGGAACAAAACCCTTGTAGGAGAAAGGCCCAACATCAGAAAACCAGTTTCTTGTGGGGAGTGGGAAGAGCAGTGGCCAAACCCCCCTTGCTTCAGGTGGAAATAAAACAATCCCATCCAGATTCCTGGAGCTTCACAGCCTCAGGGGGCCACCCAAATGCTGTGGCAAGAAAAGGGAGCACACTCTGGTCATTTTCACCCAGAGTCCCCATAGAAAGTGAGCAGAAAGGTGCCCTGGAGTGGGAATGACCCACTATAGCTCTGCCCTGGGAGATGGCAGTCGGGTCCTCACTTGCAAGTGATGTCAGTGCTCTTTTCTCCACCTTTTCAAACCATTTTAAGAGAGTATGTGCAATGAGGGCCTGGCAGGGACACAGAGTAGCCATGGGAGCTGTACTGAGTGTGACATGGGGGACTTGGCCTTTTTTTCTTTTTTTTTTTTTTCCTTTATTTTTTTCCCCTCCTATTTTTTTAAACAAAATGAGGTGTCCCAAGGGAAAGCCAGCAGTTAGAAGCAGCCCCACCTGAGTGTGTCTTGGGAGGAAGCCCTGCTGCTTCAGATTTTTTAAAAGGGAAAGAAAAAAAAATAGCAAAAGGACATTATAATAATAGGGCCAAGCCAAAAATATCAAGCAGTTCATAGCTGTGAAAAAGCCAGGGAAAGCTGAGTCGCAGTGTTGTTCTTCCAAACAAGCTGACCACCCTCTCTTCGTGGCATTTTATTTATTAAGGCGTAAGTCTCCCCGCTGGGGTAAAACTCTGTTACATTCACACGGATGCACGCACACACACATTTATTGACGACCGTTCCCACACAGCATTCACCCAGAAAGGCCCTAATTTGACTCTGTGCGTTTCTTTCTGCTGCGTGAACCGCTCAATTCGTCACAAACTGAGCTTCCCGGGCAGGGGGGCCCGAGCTCCGATCCCCCCCCCCTCCCCAAACCCCCGAGGCCTCCAGGCGGCAGCGCCCCGAGCAGGCCGCGGCCGGGCCCCGCCGTTGCGTAGCAACCGAGGCGCCGCTCTCCTATTGGTCGGTCGGGGACGGACGTCACGCGGCGCGCGGGGCAACTTCCGGCGGCCGCACTTCCGCCTGGGGGGCGGCGCGTGGCGCGGGGCTAATGGCGGCCGCGGAGCTCGGGCGGGAAAGAGAGGAGGATGGGCGGGCTGGCCGTGTCTGTCCGTTTGTCCGTTTGTCCGTCCGTCTAGTCGGTTTTCCCGGCGGAGAAGCCGGGCGGAGGCGGGTTGCCGCGAGGAGAAGCAGCGCCGTGGCTTTCGGGTGGGTACAGCTCCCCGCCCCGGGGGTGCTGCCGCGGTGGAGCTCGTTCAGGATTATTTTTTTTTTTCCTTATCTCGGGCCTTGAGGGGAACCTGCTGTTTCTCCCAGCGAACAGAACCGCGGTGTGACTTTAAATCCCTGCCCACGTCGTCAGCAGAAGCGGCGTTTTGGGTATTCTCCCTCTCGGGTTTTGTTTTTTTAAGTATTTTTAATTTTTTTCTTCGAGTTCATAGAGCCGTGTAAGTGGGAAAAGACCTTTAAGTAACGGAGTCCAACCATTGACCAACTCCACCAGTCCACACCACTCGGCCATCTCCCCAGGCAGCACATCTACACACCCAGCCCCTCCTGTTCCAACACCTCACAACCCTTCCCGTGGAAAAAAAAAAAAAGTCTTAATGTCCTGTGTAAACCTCCCCTGGTGCAGCTTGAGGCCGTTGCCTCTTGTTCTGTCACTAGTTAGTTGTGAGGAGAGACCAGCACCAGCCTCTACAGGGTCCTTTCAGGGAGCTGAGAGTGAGAGGATCTCCCCTCAGGCTAAAAACAGCCCCAGTTCCCTCAGGGTGCTGCTCAGGAGACCTGTTCTCCAGGCCCTTCACCAGCTTAGTTACCCTTCTCTGGACCTGCCCCAGCACCTCCATGTCTTTCTTGGGTTGAGGTGCCCAAATGTGAGCACAGCACTTGAGGTTTGACCTCAGCAGGGTGAGGAGAGAGGGACAGTCACCTCCCTGGTCCTGCTGGCCATCAAACAGCCAGAGCCATGTGGAATTTTACAGGAATATAAACTAAAGGAACATCAGAAAGAGGTTTCTGAGTAAGATTGGGAAGGTGGTAACTGGGTCTTTAGTGTGCCACAGCCAAAGGTCTCTCTTGCTGGTGTGGTGTGTGGCTGTCCTGCCTAAAGATCCCCAAAGGAGTCACCCTGCTGTGCTGAGGACTGTGTGGCAACAGCAGCTTGGATTTAGCAAAGTGCTTAAAGATGCAGCTTGAGATCCTGGAGGGATTTTCCCAATCAGTTCAGAAAACCAAGTTGTGATTCCCTCCTGGAAACTCATGGCAGTGAGGCCTGGAACTTAGCTAGGAGCTTGTAAGAAATCCCACTCTTTCCATATCAACTGATGAAATCTCAGCACCATGAAGGCTGGAAAAGCCAAAATCTGCTGCTGCTGCTGCTTCCAGATCTGCCCCAGTGTTTGTGCAGTGCCAGGAGCAGCAACCCCAGCACAGTGTCTGCTCTGGAGAGTGACAAGAAGAGGGGGGGGGTGCAGTCCCCTGGGGCAGGGAAATGGAGCTTTCCCTCAGGGTCTCAGGGATTTGATCCAAAAATCTGGATTAAGATTTTCTGGGTCTGGATAAAGCACAGTCAGCAATAAAACCATGGAAGGCTGGAGCCAGAAGGAAACTCAACAGAGGGTTTAGTTGCTCTGGACTACACCTGGACTTGGACCTGACCTGTTCTGACCCATTTCTCACATCTCCAGGCAGCTTCCACAACCCCAGGAGATGAATCCTCTTGATGTTTCACCTCTGGGACAGCCAGAAGCTCTTGATGAACTTGGTAAAATGAAGCATGGAGGAAACTCCACTTGCTCTGGAGTGCCCTCCTTGAACTTAAACAGAGCTTGAAGAGCTCTGTAAGAAGCAGGAAGACATTCAGGGTAGTGTTTGTTTCTGAGATCTTTTCAGGTTTTATTTGGCAGCTTTAATGCTGGAACATGAAAAAAAAAAACCCCAAAACTTTGCAATTTAAGAGGTTTCTCTAGTTTTCCTTGTCTCATCATGTGTGTGGGGACTTCTTTTGTCACATACTGCTGGGAGGCAAGGAGGGAAAATAACCAACCAGTTTTTGTTGAGGTGATTTTGAAGGTTCTTTTTCCATGTATTGGCCAGTAACTGTACTGGTTCTGGACACATTTCTGGAGGATGGCTGAGGATTGGGAAGGAAGCAGGTACATCATGAAAACACTTGAGCAGTAGCATGGGATGGAGTCCTGGTGACAAGATTATTTCATAGACATTTCAGAAGCTAGATCCAGAGGAAGAACTCAGGCCCCAGATCAAGTCCTTACCTGAGCTTAACAGTTTTCCCAATCAGATGGAAGTCACTGCTTCACATTCAAAGGAGACTCAGTCAAAGTGCCATGAGTGGCCAGAGGAGGAAATCCCAGTTTATATGACTCACCATTTTTGTGCAAATATTAACTTTGGCTGATACACATTTCTCCTCCTATCTCTTTTGCAGATCTGAGTGGGATTATCCCCTGTCTCAGACTGACCTGCCTTGGCTTTATTCAACTGTAGCCTCTGGTTATTTGAATAGCTTCCTTTTTTTTTTTTTACCTTTTATCTAGTTACTGTTTCTAAAAGAGAAAGAAAACATTATTTATTTTTTTTCCCCTCATGATTCTGCTTCTTCTGATACAGTATTAAACTCTGTGCCATTGAAAAGCTTAGACTGAGTGGTGGCAAAAAGCAGAGAAGCTGAGGGTTCACTTTGCTGTGCAGTGGGAACCCCTGGCAGGTGACAATTGCTGCCTCCCAGGACCTACCTGTGCCTCAAGCCCCCAAGTTCTCACTGGCTGATCTCAGCAGCAGGGCTCCTTGTTCATGCCCCTGCCAGAGCCCCTCTCAGAGTCACTGGCACCAGCCAGATTGGGTTTTTTTCTCTTCCAGATGAATGGCAGGTGCTGAGGGAAGAGCAGGCTCATTAACAGATGCCCAGTACATTGCTTGTCCTTGGATTCCTGATTTCCACACCCAGATGGTGAACACCTGCAAGGGAGGAACATGGGAAAGCAGGGCTGGAATCTAGAAGCCCAGGTCTCTGGGTGATCCCTGCTTTTGAGCAGCAAGGGGACTAATCCTGCCCTGAAGCTAGGGAACAGCACAGTTGATGCAGCTGGGCTTCCTCAAAGCAACTCTGGAAATGCCATCAGGCACTTTTTTAATTTAAGGATCTTTTTTTTTTTTTTTTCCTTCCAGGCTGGGGGTGTTGAAGTGCTGATGTAAGATGATAAAGGGAACTATCCTGCCAGGGCTGGGAGCTGCTGGGGCAGTGGTGCTGGCAGTCCCAGTGCCACTGCTGGACCTCAGGGCTGCACGACTCCAGACTGCAAAGCTAAATTCACTTTTCCAGCTGGAAGTCCAAGCAGTGTTTGAGAGAGGCTGGCTATAAATAGGCAGGCCAGGCTCTGGCCAGCACAGCAGGGCTAACACCCATGCTCTTGCAAAATGTGCCCTGGGATCTTGACTGACCACAAGTGGTCAGAGGCTTGGTTTTGGCAGCCTGTCCTGACATGCTTGCCTCCTGACATCACCAGCTGTCTGCCCCGTGCTCCTCCCTCCCTCCCTCCCGCAGTGGCAGGCTGACAGCTGGGATTTGGGGAGCCTCTCAAGAGCCAACAGGGGGGGTTTTTTTTTTCACCCATTCTTTTACAAAATGCCTAAAACAAGCTGCCCACCAGATAAGGAGCAGTCGCCCCAAGCCAGAATGGAAAGGAACTGGGAAAAGTTCCACCAGCAGAATTAACTGAGCAATGCAGGATCTCCAGGGCATCCTCTGCTCACTCTGTTTTCCTTTGCTGGGTTGCTTAACGTTGTCAAGTTTTGTTTTGTTTAATTTGGGGTCCTTATATCATCTTATTTTTTGACTTCTTGGCCGTTGCAGCCTTTGTAGTTACCAAGTCCCTTTGCACTTATCTTATCTAGGTTTCCTAATTTCCACTATTAGGTGATGTCTGACACCTTCTTTGCTCAAATCTGGCAGTCTGGGCACACAGTGAGTCACCCACTCTCCCCCCCCCCCCACATCTTCCCACCTCCCCTCATTTGCAGTGTGACATCTGCAAGAAGCAATGAGCAGAATTTCAGGAGCTGGGTGACACTGGTTCTTCACTGGAAATCCTACAGGCAGCAAACCCCACGGACAGGACAGTGGTGAAAACATCCCTGGATATTTTTGAATTCAGTTCAAAACCTGCATTGATCTGAATTGCAAATGGATTGATCTGAATTGAAAAAGCTGAACTGAAGTAAAACTTCAGTTCCTAAGCACTCAGAGCTGTAATGAGAACAGTTTTCACTTGCACCCAGCAGCTGTGGTATGCAACCAGCAGTGAAAAATGGGATGATCATGCAGGTATGATGGCCCCCCCACCAGATTCTTTATTCTCTGACCAATCCCAGCACTTAGTTCTGGTGATGAACTGCATCATGATGATGAATTCATTGGAAACTTTACCAGGTTGTTGCAGTCCATTGAACCCAGTGGTGTGGCCACATATGGATGAGTGGTTGAGATAAAGCTCTCGTTGATTAAAGGGGTTCTGTCAGGAGTTCTCTGGGAGGGAATGAAGTGGGATGATGTGGTTTTGGACGTAGGCAGGAGGTGTTTTCAAATTGCTGCTTTATTCTGTGTTTGTAGCAAAAATGTGCATGTCAGTGTCTCCAGAACAAGAGTGGAAGTCCAAATAATGAAAAGGCAAAAAGCTGTGACAAGAGGCAGGACAGCAATCCAAATATCCCCATTTCTCTGCTCAGATACGAGTCCTGATCATTTCCTCCCCCCCGAGGCCCTGGACGTGGTGCCATGCTTCACTTTCTGCTCTCCCAGCATCCCAAAACACCCAGAAGGTCTGCACTGGGCAACTGCTGGGTCCTGGGTGCCAGAGTCATGCCTGGTGTTGCTCAACAGTACCTTTGCTACACCACGGGCTGGTCCCAGCCTTGGTGTTGTAATTGCATTCCAACGGGGCTCTCTAATCCCCCCCCCTGAGCAGAGAGAACAATCTGCTGAAGCCAGTTGCTGCTTCCTTTGCATTGTAACTCCTGGCTAATGACCAGTGTTTACTAACTTCCAGGGAGTCATTTGCAAGTGTGATGCTTGGTTAAAAAAAAAAAAAAATAATTGCTTCCAGGAACCCTATCATCATTAATCATTAATTCATGCCTTGGTATTGTGACTGCTAGATATGATTACCCAGGGGTTGAATTGAGATGGTAATAAGGCATGTACCTCAGGCTGGCCTGGAATAGCATGTGGCAGATAGAAGATCTAGGTTGCCCCATTCCCATCCCTGCCAAGGGATCCGAGTCATTCACCAGGGGCAGCATTTGGCACCTTTCCCTGCCCCAAGGAGGTTGCAATTGGAAGAAGTGCTGCTTTATTCATCCTGCTTTAATAGCTGTTCCCATGTCAGTCAGTGGCATGAATTCCCATCTCACTTTTATTGAAATGGAAATGAGGTTGGTCAGGACTTTGCCTAACCTGCCCGAGTGAAGTTTCGTTAAGAGAACGTGCAGGCTCACTGCAGTGTGCTCAGGGCTCTGTTCTTCCATCTTCCACCCCAGAAAAACGCTGAAATTATCCTTTGGGAGGGCTGGGTGGGGAAGAAAAGAGGAGTACGAGGGAGGCTGAGAAATGCCAAGGCCAGGATCCTAAGGCAGGGTGCCAGAGCAGAGGCTGATGCTGCACAGGGGGTGGAAGAAGCTGGTTTGGAGGGGCAGCTGGGGCTGACAGTGTTGAGAGGCTGTTGGGTGGCATGTGCTGCTGCTGCTGTAGGGTAGGCTGAAAATTACAGCTGCACACAGAGCTGACTGAGGCAGTGTGGCCCTCACACAGCAGCTGCTGGGAGGACTTGCTGGTGGATTTATGCTGGATTTGAAGAAGCACTTAGTGTGTGAATAACAACCACCAGGACCCTCGATGAATCTTGCACTGTGGCCAATTAAATGATCATTGGTTTCTTGTGGGGAAAGACAGCAGCAGTGAATTGATGGATGGCTTAGCTGCTTCATCTGAGAGCCCCAGAGATTTGGTGTTCTGAAGTTCCTCTTAACACTTCCCACTTAGCTGTTAAACCAGAAGTAAAACTCATTAGTGCTTTAAAATGCACTTGGCCTCGGCCTGCTCTCCCCAGCCAGTTTCCATGTAATTAAGCCAAAGCAGTGATACTATCAATATTCATATTTTTCAACCTTTTAAAACAGTTTCCCTCTGACATCAAGGGTGACAAAAACACCTCCCAGAGCAAGAGCAGGAGACTGGTGGAAGCCTTTAGCTCCCATAAACTCAGTCCCTATACAGCCTGGCCACCCTGGGTGGATACCTTGGCTCCAAAATGACCTCCTGGCTCCTCCTTTTCATTTTGGTTTTTCCTTGGAGCCAGGAGAAGGCTCCCAGCATTTGCCAGGTGAGTGGAAGCTGTGCCCTGGCAGGCAGCCTGCAGACCCATTACTGGTTTGTAGATTAAACTGAGGGCAGCAGAAGGGGTGGAGGGGGAACCAGGGAGACAGAAGGAGAATTGCAAAACACTTTGTTCTCTTTCAGGTGACAACTGTTCATCTCACTGGCTCTGCAGCCAGTCTGCCACGTACAGGGTGGAGGAGAGAACAAGTTCAGTGGAGGGCTGTGCTCTAGGTGGAATTCTTGTTGCCAGCCTCTGGGAATGACTGAGCCCTGCTGCCTGAGGCTGGGGCTGCTCAGACACCCTCCCTGGCACAGCTCTGGGGGCAGCTCAGCCCCTGCTGGGTAGAGGGGAGGGAGGGTGCTGGTCACTGGTGTCTGAACCACTGCAGCTGTGGCCCCAACACTTCTCTGGCTGTTTCTTTAGCCTTAAAATGAGGAGGCTGCTGCTAAGAACACGGCTCAGTTATGAGGTGCCCATGAGTTCAGTGCTTTCAGGGCCTGGGTTGCCAAGCAGTGCCAGTCAGATGCCACTGCCCTGCTTTTTGCTGTGTGCTCCAGCCTAGTTTGAACAGAACACTGGTTTGTTTTGTTTTGTTTTTTTTTTTTTTCCTTTCAGACTTTTAAATCACTAATTTCCTCCTAGGCAATGAATTTCAGTTTCTAACCCTCTTGGTTCTCAGGTTTGCTTGGGCCTGATGGTGATGGCTGCTTGTTCCCTCTAATGGCAAAAGCAGCTTTATGAGTCTACCTGAAAGACTCTCAACTGCTCTGTGAGTGGCACCACCCACACTGAACAGGGCTGCTGGGCAGCCCTCCAGCAGCAGCACTTGCTGCTAGAAAATGGCTCTGCAAAAATCAAGATTTGTCCTGGAGAATCCGACTGTTTGGCCAAAAAAACTCCAGTGCATCAGTGGGGGAATCAAAATGAGAGAATCCTGGCTGCCTGCTTTGAAGCCTCACAGTGTTTTTGGTTTGTTGGGGTTTTTTTTTTGCTCTCTCATAAAGACAAAAAATGAAATAAAAGAAATCTCACGTTTTAAGCACAAAAGACTTAACAAGGCTTGGAAATCACTCCATGCAATTTTATTTGTATTCATTTTGTTGTTGCCATTTTATTGGGGTTTTTTTCCCCCCAGTCAGAGTGATTTCCATCATTCATTCTATGATGAAGCTGGAAAGGGAATTCCATTTCCAGCCAGCTTTTTTTGTACTAAGGAATTGAAACTAGCAGGGAAAATGAGATAAGAAGCAGCAAGAGTGGGGCAGGAGTTAGAGGATATGCTTGGCCTCAGAAAAATCAGTTCACCTATATGACAAAAATGAGCTTTTGGCTATGATGGAACCAGTTTCCCATGAAACTGAGTTGGCTTCTAATTGATTACATGCAAAGAGGCAACTCAAATGTCTGCAAATCAGTGCATGGCCATTTCTGATTGCTCTTTTTTGAAGAGATATGGTTTTCAAACTAAAAAAATGTTTCAGCTGCTGTGTTTCCCATTATCATGCTGAACTCAGTTCTGGCATGAATAGATGAGTTGAGAACCTCAGAAGAATTCAGGTGCTTAATAACCATTGGGAAATACTGGACTGGAGCACTTGCAGCTCCTGAAGTGCCTTAGACACTTCAAGCCTCTAGGAGGGAGACCACACACTTTATCCTTCTTTTGGTCCCATTATTATTTCAGTTATTTACTCCTCTGTTAAAACACAGCACATTTCACTTTGATGCCCAATATATTCTATAATTTTAGGAATGGCTAAGGAGAATTATGGCATCATAAAATCCACTTGAAGTCACCCAACAGATTTATCTATATTCTGATATTTAGGAAACTTGAATTCTCTGGGGGCTGCCTTGTCTGTGCTGGCCAGTGGTGGATGCTGAGTGAAGTCCCTGGGGAGAAGGAGCAAACTCCCCTGGGGTCCTGTGGTCACAGCAATTTGTCCAGATGCTTCCACCTTTTCTGATGCAATCGAGGGCAGCAATGTTGTCTCCCAGTAAACATGGAAATGGAGCAAGGAAAACATTTCTCAATCCACTTCCTAAAAATACAGCTCTGGGTGGGGAGGGGCTGGAGTTTTTATTCCAGGAGCTCATTCGAGCCACAATGGCTCAGATTTTACTCATGTCTTACATTTCATGCACTTCTAGATGGGGAAGCAGAGTGCTGCCTGGGCCAAATGCCCATGAGCATGACATGCAATAACCATTATGCATTCAAATGTACACACTCAGGGGTGGACAGTTGCCAAGCATGGGCTGGAAGCAGATCCAGGGTTTGGCAAAGTGGGCAGATCACCAGGGGAGCTCCTGGGAGGGGTTATCTGGAGTTGCCTTCTCTGTCTCAATGCTCCAATGCTTCCTTCTATAGGGGGGGGAAGTGATGCTTTCATTGTGTTAATTTGGTATTCTGTGGTTTGTTTAGACTGGGGTTTTGCTTTCTTTTCATTATCTCCCTTCCCCTTGTTGCCTGGTGACTAGTGTTGAGCTTTCAGATGGCTCCTGGAGGAAATATCAGTTCCCACTGATTTCCTGGAGAGGGTAAGGCAGGGTACCAACCTACCAGTGAGGAGCAGCAGTTAGATGAGGGTGCAAAACTCAATTCTTGTTGTTCCTATGCCCGTGTCCATCCCATTGTAAGATGCTGCATTAAAAGACTTACCCTGTTTTACAGGGTTGTTCAGAGAGGGAGTCAGGTTGTGTATCCCCCAGCACTTAGCACAGAGCTCTTGGGGATTAGCAGCTTGCATGGGGGCAAAACTACCTGCTGGCAGTGAGGCTCTGTAAGAAGTATTTCTGCACAGGAGGCAGACAAGGCATGGAGCAGTTGTGTGTGTGTGTGTGTGTGTGTATTTGCTCATGATTTTTGCACCCCAACTTCCAGAAGGCAGGTCCTGAATCCTTAGCATGCCCTTATTTTCCCTCTCCACTCCCCACGATGTTGAAATAACTGGTGATAAATCCTTGGTGCTGTGCTCCTCACGTGTTTGCACTGAATTTTGTCCCACGTGGCTTCAGGGGGTGCTGTGCTGCAGAGCCACTGCAGTGGGGCACAGTGAGAACCCTCCATGCTGGTGGGAATGGGGGCAGTTGGGTGTAGCACACAAGGGCTGTAGCCACGGCAGGGGGAAGGTGTGTAGGGCTGTGTCTGCAGTGAGCTGTGCCTCCAGCAGGCACCTCAGCAGGTACAAGTGGCTCCAACACCAGGTGCCACCCCTCCCACCCAGTTCACATCCAGTCCAGGGTCTCAGCCCACAGCACAGAGCCCTTGGCCTCACCAGATTTCAACAGAGCATTTCCATCTGTGTTCTGATCCCTCTGCTTTCACTTCTCTTTGCAGGACTCCTGAAAGGAGAGCAAGAGAAGATCCCAGAGCCTGTCTCCCACAGCCAGGAATTCTCAGCCACCCCTCACCACAGCCCCTTTCTGGAGAGAGGCAGTTCCAACCACAGCATCCCAGCCTGCTGCAGCTAATCCAGCTTTGCCCAGGGTAATGGCATGAGGTGACATTCCAATCCGAGTGGGGTTTTGCTAGACAGAGATGATTACATGATGAAGTACAGCAGCTACTTTCCTCCCCACGTGTCTCCAGTGCAGACTAAAAATAGCCCCCAAGCATCTGAAAACGTGCCTTCATCTTTTGACAAGGAAGTGGATGAGGTCACAGGACTGGGAAAGGGCTGCTTTGCTGGCAGGAGGATGGTGAACTTGACACGTCAGATAGATCCAAGTGCTGCTCTGGGTGAAGAAAGGTAGGGAAACAGGGCCCAGAATGCCCTTTATTATTTTTTTTTCCCAGTGTTTTTTGCATATATCTTTGGTGCATGTGAGATGCTGTGGGTTAAAACCCCTTGTGGTGGGTAGAGGGCAGGGTGCAGCTGATCTGTTTGCACAGCAAGCTGCAAAGAGCCTGCAAAGGGAAAGACAAAACAGTATGTTCAGCACAAAAGCTGATGTGGCCACATGCAGGGTACAGCTCTGCCCTGTTCCTTCTGACAGCTCATTGTCTACGTTAAGAAATCAGAGATGTCTCATTCCACATGGAGAAGCTGCTCCAGGTCAAGTGAATTCTCTTTGCTGTTGGAAAATGTCTTTTCTTTGTTGGCATTTGACAGTATCTCAGATCTTGGGCTTCTCTTGTTACTGGAGAAATGCTGAGGGTTGGCTTGTTAAGTACAGGAAAATTAATGAAGTAGTCCAGCTTCATGAACCAGGCTACATCTTGGCTGCAGGTTCTTGTAAGAGTTCAGGGAAAAAAGTATGAAGCATCCTCTGCCACACCAAGGGAGGTTGTGTGGGGTAAGAAATCTCTGCTGCCTCAGTTCCTGCAGTGCCCAGGCTGTAACAGCCAGCCACGTGTGCAACACTTGGCCAAGAATTTGCTGCCCAAAAGCAGGTCTGTTATTTGCATAATTGGGTGCTAAGAAAAAGAAAGCTAATAAATTGCTGATAATTGCAAAAATGTCAACTGTATTGGGGTAGGTCAGAGGTGGAACAGAAAGGTGAAGTCTCCAGGTGTGTTGAGGTCAGAAGTGACTTGCTTTTGAGGGGAAACTTGTTTGGGGTAATGGCCACAGAAGAAACTCCACTGAATAATGTTAAAGGCAACAAATCCATGAGTAACACATTGGTGCAGTACTCCAGAGCAGAGGGACCTTTTGCCACCATGAGTAGTGGGTTAGTTTTCAAGTGTTACATGAGGGGGTGGCTAAAAGGGGGCACCAAAGAGAACTAGGATCACCCTTGGTGTGTAATGAGTGGCACAAGACAACTGCACAGAAGGAATACAAGACAATTGCCCAGGAAATGCTACAAAACACAAGGGAGGTATCAAAGCCATTTTAATACCTGAAGAAACTGCAAGTTGTTTCCCAGGAAAATCCACATGGCATTTCAGGTGAGTGGGAAGAGAAATCTCAGCTGGCTGCAGTCAGGCTTGAGAAGCTGAGGGTCAAAAGGGAGTGAACTTGCACTGAGGCTTCAGAGTGACCCAAAGGCTGCTGCATGGAGCTGCCTCCTTCCTACCAAAGCTGCAGAGTTCTCTATTTGTAGGAAAATGGAAAATGATGGACAGCCTGAGGAAATGCAGTTCTTTTTCAAATGGCCTTGGCTCTAACTACCATACTGTATTGCTTCAAAATCCTCTCAAGAACTTCCTTATGTAAGTGAAAAACAGCCTCACAAATTGCCAGGGTGGTTTAAATCAACTTCAGTGCAATAAAAGGTATATGTGCTCCCTTAGTCAGGGGAGTTGGAAAAAGAGCTATCAATAACAGTGTGTCAGATAAACACTGAGGGCAAAGAGAGGACTTTGCTGGGACATGACTTTTTTCATTCTCTCAGGGATTCTCTTTCTCTTCTGTCTTCAGTTGCCTTTATATCTTTAACCATGCAGCAGCCAAGGCAGGAGAGGAACTGTCTGACA
The DNA here is from genome assembly GCA_033558465.1 of Alcedo atthis. NCBI lineage: Eukaryota > Metazoa > Chordata > Aves > Coraciiformes > Alcedinidae > Alcedo > Alcedo atthis. Next base: position 16,983 of record WYEA01024184.1, on the reverse strand, counting down.
AAGGTTTCATTGACAAAAGTCTATGTTTTTTGCTAGAAAGCACTTCCTTCTCTGCTGAAGGCTTTGAAGTGTTGCCTTTGTTCTTTCAGGCTTGTTGTGTTTTTTTTTTTTTCTCTTTAAAAAATGATAGACAAACTACTTGAAAGTCATCTTTTAATACGGGCAGAATAACAGGAGCAGCAACAGAAACCCTTCATTTAAAAAGGTATCATCATGCTAAAATGATGGATTTGAAATATCATTTCTAATCCTCGTTAAGAAAACAGAACCTGAAATAATTGAAACCTGCTTGTTGCATGTTAAAAACAGGTATAATTTGCCCTTCAAGTTGTCTTCTGCCCTCACTGACAGCGTGCCCTGTCTCTGCTGACTCTGATCTTTGCACTTCTTTCATGTGGCTTGGGTTGACTATCTGCAAACTGGATTAATGGCAGTGAAGTCCTTTGCAACTGACACAGAATCAGCAGCAGGCAGTGCTGTGGTGAAGCAGAGGGTTTTGTGCTGTTGAACTGGGTGGTAGACTGGAGGTTTCTAGACCCTGAAATCCTGAAGGGTTTCTCCTTTGCTCAGTAGCCCTGGGTAACCTCTTTCATACCTCTACAAACCTCCATCCCACACCCTACACCCTGACACCTAAAGCTGCAGTCCTGCCACTGCCAGCGTGCAGCACTCTCACTGCAGCTCCAGAGGTAATCCCAGTTTACCCAGTGCTCTTAATCCCCTCGTGTGAAGAGTTGGTTCTCCATTGCTGACTACGTGGGAATTCCACTGTGGCAG
>WYEA01024183.1:0-19090 GCA_033558465.1 Alcedo atthis | reverse complement strand
ACAGATCAGGCCCAGTCAGCATGGGTTTAGGAAAGGCAGATCTTGCCTGATGAACCTGATCTCCTTCTATGACAAGACAACCCGACTGTTGGACGATGTGTGGATGTGGTCTACTTAGACTTCCAGAAAGCATATGACACTGTTTCCCATAGATTGCTAATGGAAACACTAGCTGCTCATAGCCTGGACAAGAATATGATCTGCTGGATCAAGCATTGGCTGGGTGAACAGGCCCAGAGAGTAGTGGACAATGGTATTAAATCCAGCTGACAGCTGGTCACAAGTGGCAAATTATATTGTGTTCAGTTCTGGGCACCTCAGTACAAGAAAGATGTCGAGGTGCTGGAGCGGGTACAGAGGAGGGCAATGAAGCTGGTCAAGGGACTGGAGAACAGATCATATGAGGATCATTTGAAGGACTTAGGTCTGTTTAGTTTGAGGAAGAGGATGCTGAGGGGAGACCTCATCGCTCTTGTCACGATCCAATATTAGAATACAGGGCAATTTTTATGAAAGGTTTAAAGGTGATCCCCAAAATGGTGAAATTAAGACGCAAACAAGGTCAGATACCACATGCATGATGAAGTTTTATTAGAGTAGCATAACAAAGTTTCTAAAGCAGACAGGACAGGGAGAAAAATAGAAACAGAAAAGAAAGGAGAAAGCAGAAGACAACAAGCGATAGAATAGTCACCACCACGGTCCAGACAACGATGTCAGTGGGGCAGAGAGCTTCTTTTCTTTTCCAGGAAAATCTTTCTCTGTTCTTCCATAGTGTCCCAGATTTTTTATATAGTTCTTGCCCACTACACCCCCACTTCTCTCCCTGTGCAGATGAGGAATTCCTTCTACCTTCTCTGTACTCTTCCAAGAGATAAGGGAGGGGGGTATAGTGTAGATAACAGAGTCCTTGATCTTGCTAATTTATTGCAGGAGGCTCGGTAGTTTTCGAGGACGCTTCACTCCCAGTGCCAGCTGCAGACCTTCTCCATCTCCAATCTCAGGCACACATCTTGGCATAGGGTGGGGGGGATCTCAAGACAAACAACAGATGTCTCAACTTCTTGGATTGTTTGAGACAAACACTATAATGTCCTGCATGTCACAACTCTCTATAACTACCTGAAGGGACATTGTGGAGAGGTTGGTGCTGCTCTCTTTTCTCAGGTAATTACTGACAGAACTAGAGGGAATGGCTTCAAGCTTAAACAAGGTAGGTTTAGACTTGACACTAGGAAGAAGTTCTTAATGGAAAGAGTGGTGGGATATTGGAACAGACTGCCCAGGGAGGTGGTTGAGTCGCTATCCCTGAATATGTTTAAGCATCACTTGGATGTGATGTTGGGAGATATGGTCTAGGGGTGAACTTACAAGTAGGGTTAATTGTTGGACACGATAATCCCAAGGGTCTTTTCCAACCTGAACGATTCTGTAATTTTGTGATTCTGCGATTCATTGACTAATATTCCTGACAGCTTCATTTTCCAATGAAAAATTTCATTTTCCAAACATTTTCCAATAAAATTTGCAGCACTACCTAAAGTATGTACTGATGATGGTCCTTCTATTTTGCAATGCTCCAGAATGTTCTTCTGTGTATTTATAATATTGTTACACATATTCATATACATATCCATATATTCAGCCTTCTTTTATCTGAATATTCACTGCTATCTATTAAAAGGCAGAACATGAAAGGAGCTCCTTCTTAAACAACTGATCTTTCTCTTGCAACACTTTCATTTATTGTAGGAGAGATGCCTGGGCTTTTCTACATCATTCGTCAGAAGCAAAGGAGGCTTCATCTTACCTAGCTGTAAACATTAAGAGCTATAGCTGAGTTGTGTTCTCTAGTGTGTTCATAATGACTTTAGGGGAATGGTAATCTGTGGTGTGCATCAGCTGGCCCATTCCAGATATCTATTTAGGATTATCACAGAAACACAAGAGATGCTAATTTCTTCACTGATTATAAGAATAATCTAACATCACTACATATCTGAACTTGGGATATTGGCATTTATTCATGTGACTTATTAATCTCTCCATTTATTGTGTCAGCATAGAATTTGTTCTGCTGCTTAGGGTGGAGAAAATTGGTACACAGCATATAGCACTGGTCTTTCAAGTGATAGATGGATTTGGTTTGATTGACAAGCCTGTGAGAAGGATTTAATCTGGAAGAGTGGTTAAGGAAAAGATGCAAATTATATTTTTAGCTATATGTATGAGAAAAATGGCAGCTAGAGATACTTTTGTTCAGCTTTGGATATTCTTCAATAACCCAAAATAAGAATAACAATATTTTTCAGAGTGCTGTGAGTTTCCATTAACTACTCTGAAATATCTAATCAGTATTTAAGTAAAAGCAGCCTGATATTTTAAAAGGTCCTTTACAATTCAGTAGGAATTTTTATCCAGAGTCTCTAATAGCTAGGCAAAGATGAATTTGAAGAACTAATTTTTGGTACTGAAGACCAGGTCACAAGAATCTGTGGCATTTCTAAACTAATATAGCTATCTGGGAGGAGAGCTACTAAGCAGCCATAATCAGAATTTATATAGAAATCCAGGGTTTTCAGAGAATCTTGGCTTTTTGACAAGGGGAACTTATTCAGCTATTTCAAGATGCACATGTTGAAAAGCAGATCTAAGAATCCAGAAGAGCTGTAACGATGGAACTACAAAAGGATGCAGTGCCTATATTATCCTACAGTAACATAATTTAAAAAAAACCCTGATAAACAAATACATAATAACATTACACTGAAGCTTGACATAATTAATTTTAAGACCTTTACTGGACTAATGAAAAACTTTTTAAAATGCAACTGATTTACATCTGCCCTGATGAGACCTCACTTGGAATAGTGCAGCCAGTTCTGATCCCCCCAGCTCCAGGAGGACAGGGATCTACTCGAGACACTCCAGTAGAGGGCTACAACGATGATTAAGGCATTGGAACACATGTCTTATGAGGAAACGCTGAGAGCTGGGGGTCTTTAGTCTGCAGAAGCCTGAGAGGGGATTTAATAAATATAATTTATTTAAGTTTATAAATGTATGAGGGCTGAATGCCAGGAGGAGGGGGGCAGCTTTTTTTCACTTGTGCCCTGTGACAGGACAAGGGGAAATGGATGGAAGCTGAAGCACAGGAAGTTCCACCTCAACATGAGGAGGAAGTTCTTTACTGTAAGGTTCACAAAGCACTGGAACAGGTTCCCCAGAGAGGTTGTGGAGTTCCCTTCTCTTGAGATTTTCAAGATCCGCCTGGATGTGTTCCTGTGTGACCTGTGCTATATGAGATTATAGTATATGGTCTTGCTCTGGCAGGGGGTTTGGTCCAAAGATCTCCATGGTCCCTTCCAACCCATGAAATCCTTTGATCCTGTGATCCTGTGATCTGTCTTTCACTTGCATTTTGCAGACCCATTGTCTTGAACAACCTTGCACAGGTCTAGAATAGAGGTTTACTTAATGGATTACAAGTACCTAAATGAATCCCTCAAAAGAATTGCTATAATAAAGACTGTGTCATAAACATGCTATTTATGAGCCTATATAAGAACCTTTGCATCCCATCTGACCAGTGTCCTTCTTGCAGTGAGTACAATAGTCTTTACAATACCCTTGGGGAGGTGTCTATTTATGGTTTCATTAATAAGGGCTGTTTCCCAAAGAGCTATCTATTATATAAATATGAAGAACATTAAAAAAAGACCTCCCAATTTCTGTGATGGTGTTTGATATTTTCTGATGGCATGAGAACAGATGAAAATGTTTGCACAGCCCTAGCTTCTTTCCTAACTAGGCAGCTCTTGTTTATTTGTTTTTTTCTTAAACCATGCAAAGGCATTTTTAAATCACATTATTTTATTTGTAGTCTTTTGTGTGTCGGGGTTAAATGTAAATTACAGTAGTTAACTGTTTCTCTGCAGATATGTAGAATTTCTCCCTCGTTTGTCTGGCTGTGAGTTGCATACGTTCCTGACATGTCATTAAGGGGAATAATATGCAGCAGGAGCAGAAACTGAGAGATGAAACTGCTTTCTTGTGACATCTGCATCATATCTGAGAAAAGGAGGCATGACTGTACTGAGACTAGGCAGGAGCCAGCACAGTAGGCTTAGCGCGCAGCGGTGCGTTTTACCAGTCTTCACTGGTATGAAGCACATTAGGCATCTGAAGCATCTCCTGAAGCTGTACTAAGGTACTGCTCAGAATATCCAGGGCAGCAACTCTCTGTGTGACTTTGAATAAGATGCTGGTTTCCTTTTGCCAGTTTGCAAAATAGTAATGCCAATACATAATTACCAGCCTAATGTGAAAGGGTAGTTCTGTTTGTTTTGAGCTTCTGGAATAAAAGCTGCCTAGAAAACACAAAATAGTATGATGGCTTTAAAGCTGCATGGTGTATCAAAACAAGGGAAAAATATCCTCCTGGAGACTGTATAGTGACTCCAAATACACATTTCTGTTTGTGTTTTCCAGAGGTATTTATTACTTCAAATTATACTGTTGTGAGGGACAATGAGATGACCAGATTTTTAGTTACTTCTGCTAGTAAGTTATATAAATACTCATAAAGGAGAAAGTATTTTCTTTTTCCTAGTTTTCCTCCAGTCTTACAGTGTAGGTCTTAGTAATGAAGAATCAACAACAATATCACCATATTGTGCTTTCCTTTTCAGCTCTGCAAAACAAATACTTATATTATTTTGAGATAATATCATAACATGTACTACAATGCTTCATAGTAAAAGTTATCAAATAACATTGAAAGCTATGTTCTGAGTCATTATTGCACAAGTAGGAAAAAAGGCAATTTTTCATGCTTTTTATCAAACCTTTGTATATATATATTAATGTATAAAGGCTTAATGGATTAGTAATAAATATGTAAATAAATTTTAAAAATAATTTTAGAGTTCATCAGGTCAATGGTTTGCCAATTATCATTATACTTATGTGCATGATGTAATTATCATCATCTGGTACATATACAGCTTAGAAGTGTAGCATGCTTTTAACATACCTTAATAGTTATAATTTATAATTGTATTATTTAAATGTAGTGTATTTTTTTAGAATGTATAAAACAGAGCTTTCAGGTCTCTTAAAAAGAAATATCTAATTAATTAATTAACAAATTAATTTTCAACAAATTCAGCATCTAATCTGATTTATAGCTTCTCTTGGTTTATGGCAACATGATCTTTCCCTGACTGCTTTGCCTTGACTGTGCAAATACTTGCAATTGTATGTTCATGTATAAATACTAATTGATAAGTCTCTATATTCTTATGCTGTCATTCTGCAGCAGTAAAATAAAACAATATCGTTTTCAGACATAGGTAGAATGAGATCAGAACTTTTCTCAGGAAGATAAAGTAAAATGCTGAAGGATAATATTGCTTTGTTTTTGGAGCTTTGTGAACTGAGCTGATGAGGAAGTAATTAAAGACAGGAAAAACAATCCCACTGAATCCATGTCATACACATTACAGGAATCAGAAAAGCTTTTAATATGTAGAAGCATGATTCAAAAACTCTGAGGGGAGAGGGGTAAAAAAAGGCTTTATTTGGGAGCAATGTACAAAATCAATGGATCAGTCTGAACAAGCACTAGCTCCCGAAGCCTGGAAACTGTGATTCATCTCTATTGTGTAGCAAGTGTTTTGGGGAATTAGATCCTCAAGTCCTTCCAAATTTAGTCATACATTCTCAACAATAAAGTGTTCTATTATGATTGAAAAATGTGAAATATTTCCTACTTATATTTCCTTCCAGGATTGAAGGCCAGCACTGTGTCCTTCCAGACTGAAACAAAATGCAAAAAGGTGGGACTGACATTGTTTAAAGCCTACTTCCATTAACTTTGGAAGTAAATAGTTCTACTTGTTAAGGACTATATATAATTATTCCCTTCAACATGACTTCTAGGGGGACACATATAATTTGTTGTTAGTCAAAGTAAGGCAGATGCCTCTGAAAGAATTTTGCCCAGCCTGTTCCTAGACTAAGACACACATCATCGGAGCTTACTCTTGTTGAGAATGTCACATCTCTCATACATGGGTTTGGAGAGTCCTCCACAGACATGAGGAGGGCTAATGCAGCTCTAACACACAGGGTATGATTTAACTCAGAATTCCGAGAGAGCAGGTGGGCATGGAAATTGCTTTCAGCATTTTTCAGTGTATCTAAACTATGTGTAGAGGTCTGCTTCTCCCTAACAGCTTCTGCAGGGGAATATTGGTTGCAAACACACCACAAGGCTTACAACTTCCAGGGTAATTATAAGGTAAGCTGCAGCATAATGTGAAGTACAAAAATCAAGCAGATACCTCTCAGCTTCCCTTCAACCACAGATGATTGTGGATTAAACAGTAATGAAAAAGTGTTCATGGGCACAGGAGTTTGATTGACCTGTTAGTAGGGTCCCTGTTATGCTTTTTGTTTCTCCCAACTTAACCTCACCCACCCTATTCCCAGATATGGCCTGGGGGATATTACCAAGGGGTTTCCTGGATACAGTCACCTGATGTTGGAAGCTCTGACAAATTGTTCTGTGGATACAACCTAGAACAGGTCTGTTGGTCGCAGATTCAAAGAAAAGGCCTTGGTAACATTTAATTCACTGATACATGCATACACTCTGTGCTTATCTGGTACATTAATGAGTTAGGTACCTGCATGACCTCTCAAAGTGGGGAGGACAGAGTAGATTGTCACCCCCACTCTCCTAGCTCCAGGTGACTGGCAATGAGGAGTGCTATGCACAACTATGTAACTGGGATCCTCATGTGCTTCTTCACACCTGTTAGGGACTGTTCTTCTGGTCTGGTCCACTGAAGAAGAGAATAAAGCTCCTGACCATCACCAAACTAGCAAAAGGAATTAAAAGGTGGTGGGCAAAATGTTTTGTGAAAAATGATATTAAACTGAGTGCATTAATTTCTTTAAAGGGGGAATAAGATACAAATCTTTGGAAAGAAGTGTAAGCTACATGAACATGTGGTGGTTTCAGCTGGGAGAAAAGGAGCAAAATGTCACACTGTTATGTGAAGATACCCATACAGCATTGAAATTACATATCTATGGAAGTGCAGAAGTGAATGCAGTTGTGATGTTGATGGGACACTGTGTGACAGCACAGAGTTGTACCAGAATGGGAAGATGGGGGTGGACAGTGCTGCAGCTACTGTTGTTCCTTCTGGCAGAGCCAGGCTGTGGGTATCAGAAGCAGCATACTATGGGTCAATCACACTACTTCTGTTTCATCATGGCCTCAGGGTATGGACTCGCCCCAGGCACCTCCAGTGTCAAGACTGGTAAAAGTACAAGCATATGAAGTAAACTGGTATCTACAGAAGAACAGTGCTAAGTATTCTTACAGTGATTAGGGGGAGAATCTTAATACTAGGCTCTGGTCACCTTTCAGAAACAGTAACATAATATTTTTATAAACAGATTTTTTTCTAGAACAAAAAAAACAGGAAAACCTAAGACCCATTACAGAATCACAGAATCTCAGAATGTTAGGGGTTGGAAGGGACCTAGAAGATCATCTAGTCCAAACCCACCTGAGCAGGATCACCTAGACCAAGTCAGCCAGGAACAGATCCAGGCAGGTCTTGAGTGTCTCCAGAGATGGAGACTCCACAACCTCCCTGGGCAGCCCATTCCAGAGCTCTGTCACCATCACTGAGAAAAAGTTCTTCCTTGTGTTTACCCTAAACCTCTTGTGCTCCAACTTTCACCCATGGCCTCTTGTCCTGTCATGGCCATCCTCCTGTCCACCAAGACCCCCAGATCTCTTTCTCCGGAGCTGCTCTCCGATAGATCAACTCAGTACATCACAAGTTAGTACCTATTTACAATCCTAGTTCAACAACTAATTTTCTTGCCTGTTTCAAAGTTCCTATTCTGCCTGTACATGCAATATTTGGCAAAAAATGATATGATAATGTCGTTAAATCATGTCTATTTAACATAGGATACCCTATGCATGCTGAATAATGTGAATTTCAAATTATCACTACTTTAAAAGATCACACACAAACCTGATTTTCAGTTACAATTTGTGCATTTGGCCTCCCATATATCCTTGATCTCAGGAAGATCTGAGAACCTTGTAGAATTGTGGCATAATCCATTAAATCAATATCAAGTCCAATGATAGTTCATCTAAAGGATTCAGTTCTATTCATCTCTTACGGAAGTCTTAAGTCATTACCTTACATTAGATTCTACATTCACAGATATCTAAACACAAGTGATGTGACTCCGCACATGGAAAAAAAAAAGTCAAGGCTCTTCCTAATGAGGGTAACATATAACTACAAAATGTCATTCTACTTTTGTTGTAAGCAGGAAGAAAAGTAGATAGCACTTCTTCGCTTCTGTTCTTCAAGGACATGAGAAAGGATATGGCAAACGAGTTTTCTTATGTAGCTCATGCAGAAAGGACTGACTTGTAACCTAACACCATTGCCAGAGATGGGCACTGAGGAAGACCATAACGTCTAACATACCGTTGTTATTGTCATTGCTGTTACTGCAAAGCTTCAAAGAATGCTTGCCATACATCAACACCCCACAGTGACATGGACTGTATGAACTCAGGCCAAAGGATGATCCTTCCAGTAGAGTTTTACCATTCAAATACAGAATAAAATATTATTTGTTCTTATGCCTGGTGATCCATGCTGATCTGAACTGTAATATGTGAGTGCATGTGAGTTGAGCCAATTTCTTCAGCTGAATATTATCTTTGCTCATTGCTCTTCTAGCTCATGTAGCTGTCAGTGAGCTGCAAGGCCAATTCTGCATGCTACTGTTAGAATTATCCATTTTCAATCATCTACAATGTCTTCCATTTTATCTATCTATCTATCATCTATCTATCTATCTATCTATCTATCTATCTATCTATCTATCTATCTATCTATTTATTTTAATGTGTTCTCCTAGTCACGCCCCATTCCTCCCAGATAAGTTTCATTCTCTCTTGTGAAACAATTTGTCAAGCATCTGGATGTTTCTGGAAATTGTCCAAAAAAAGAGCTTTTAAAAATATCATGTTACCTCTTACATTAAAGGTATCGCCAACTCTGAAGGCCTTTTTTCAAGACAATCAGTGCTGGGGGAATTTATACTACATTTATTTAACCAAGTATGTTTTATGGAGCAAAATAGTCACCAAAGACAGGGGCATTAGCAGTGAATCTGATTCCCCTGAAATGGGCACATCTAGTGCTCAGAATTTTATTTACCAAGAAAAATAATAGATGTGAGAAGAGCATGAAATGCCAGTGATATAAAGTATAGAAAAAATATTCTGAGTTCAGTCAAGGGGTAATGTAACAGTAAAAGCAAGCAAAAACAGATAAACAGAATGGTTTGCACACAAAATATATTGCTTCAAATTAATGTCATAGTTCAAACAGCTGACAATGAGTAAATCTATGTATTTGTATTTTTTTGGTATATTTTACATTTTGTATATTTTGTATTATACAAAAGTAAGTTGGGAACATAGAAAGCTTGTGTCTTAAGTCTTCAGCACAGGAGTGCTGCTGTAGAGACAGAGTGACACAGTAAAAAAAAAAAAAAAAGGATCTGTGATTAAATTAATTGTCCTGAGCTGCTGCAGCTCTTGGAGAGAAAATTATTACTTTTGGGTTCGTCTCTGAGTAAAGACATAGAAATACAGTGGAGTGGTAAGGGAGCAGTGGTAAGGTGCAGCAGAACTGTAGCCTGATCCTGTAGGGTTAATTATGAAAAAATAAATAAATTATAAACCCTCTCAAGTACTGAAAGGTACCAAAAGAAACAATAATTGATTCCCCTATTTGTTTTTCCTGTTCAGTTCTGATAATATTCATGTTTACATACAAACAGAGATAAGATAGTCTGCTCAGGTCATGGACATTCCTGCCTTACCATCATTTATGTAAGTAGAATCTGAACTTATGATGTCATCAAGGAAGAAATCATCTGGGAACAAATGATAAAACACAAAGGGCTTTGTGATTTTCCAGAAGTGGGAAGAACTGTGCTCTTGACATTGTGTTAATTGTGTGGTCAGCTGCTTTTGTCTCTGGATTAATAAAACCAGATTTCAAGGGACAGATCAAGATTCAAAATGCAAGAAATTAATTTTCTCCCTCATCCTTCATAAATATACTGGAATGTCTTCAAAAACCTGATCAGAGTGGTCAGAATACTCCTTGGCTCAAGTGTAGTAACAAACTTTCAGCATGTGTGGTTGCTGAGCGATCAACTGTTGTACAGGAACCAAGACCCCTCCTGTACTGAAATATCGGAAGTTTTGAAAGTTTGTTCTCAAAAAAATCAAAATAAACTGGGAATTTCTCAGCCTATATCTGGTAACAAAGAATCAGGCAGGTATGAATGATCTGTGATGACTGTCAGGTGTGTGGAAGTCAGCTTCCTTAACTTCAGCTGTCCAAAGCATCTTGTTTCATGTAGTCTCAGTTTCCTTTGTAATCACTGTAGAGATGAAAAGGGAGGAACATTCAAGAGCACATGAGGTTATCTAAATGCTATGTTTAGAAAAACAAAGCATGCCAGAAGCTTGCCAGTCAAAGAGGTGTTATCATCTGTCTTCAAAACACAAATATGGGAAAAATGGGCTTTTTCATTTGCTACACTGTCTGCAGAAATTGTCTTTATGGATGAGGTGCCTGCTGGTTGTAGATTTCCCTGTGCTCACCAGGTCTGAGATGCAGAGTGGTGGGGTCATGATAGCTTGAAGCTATCATCCAGGACCTTCAGGATTTATGTGTGAGACAAGCTAACTCTCAATGTCAGCCTGCAGTGGGTTAGGTCCACCAGTTCAGAAGCAACTTTCCACAACTATCTGGAAGCTGAGCAGCCCAGACTCCTACAAGCTGACTTGGTGCTCAATATTAGTGAGTCAGTGAGCTCTCTTGAGTGGGGATGGTAAAGTCATTGTGCTTACAATTTACCAGAGCAGGTGGAAATAGTTAATTTCTGGAAAAGGAGATCTGAAAAACAGATCTCAATATAAAATCTGTTCTCATATAAGCAACTTTTCCATGAGGGCCCACAGCACACCCTCTTCACATTCTTTTCACATCACAGAATAGTCTCTTCTGATCTTTTTATACTTACTTTGTAAAACATTTTAAACTCTATGGATTAAATATGCTAGCTGAGATCCAGGTTTGACTATCTTCACTGCTATAATTTAATCATAGAATGCCTTAGGCTGGAAGGGACCTTCAGAGGTCATCCAGTCCAGCATCCCTACACATGTAGGGACATCTTCACCTAAGTTAAGTTGTTGAGAGCTTCATTAAGCCTGACCCTGAATGACTCCAGAGGTGGGGCATCCACCACCTCCCTGGGCAGCCCAATTCCAGTGATCCACCACCCTAACAGTAAAGAACTTTTTTCTAAAATCCAACCTAAATCTATCCTTTCCTAGTTTATACCCATTACTCCTTGTCCTATCATTACAAACCCTTTTGAAAAGAACTCCCCTGCCCCCCTTCAGGTACTGGAAGGTCCAAATAAGATCCCTCCAGAGCCTTCTCTTCTCCAGGCTGAACAGCCGCAACTCTCTCAGCCTTTCTTCATACAAGAGATGCTCTGTTCCCTTGATCATTTTGGAGGCCCTCCTCTGAACACACTCCAACATGTCCACACCCTTCTTGTGCTGTGGGCTCCAGAACTGGAAACAATATTCCAGGTGAGCTCTCAATCCCCCAGGAGGTTTGATGAAATTACTCTGTAAACTACTTCTGGATGTTTCTAACTTATTTTTTCTGTGTGTATGAGTGAATAGGCAGGTGCCAGATATTGACTACTACCTTTGTATAATCAAAATTAGCAAGCATTGCACTCACAGCCCAGAAAGCCAACTCTCTCCTGGACTGTATCACAAGAAGCTTTGCAGCAGGACAAGGGAGATTATTTTCCACCTCTACTCTGCCCTAGTGAGACCTCACCTGGAGTACTGTGTCCAGCTCTGGACCCCCAACATATGAAGGATTTGGAACTGTTGGGAGCATGTCCATAGGAGAGCCATAAAAATGATTTGAGGGCTGGAGCACCTTTCCTGTGAAGACAGGATGAGAAAGCTCAGGTTGTTCACCCTGCAGAATAGGATGTGGAGCCTTGGGCCAGCCTGGTACAGCTGCTGAAACGCATGTCAAGTGCATCATTTCATATTGCCATGGACCATATTTTGCACAGGTCCTGATGCAGCCTCCATTATGGCAATCACCTCCAGGGAAATTCAGTGCATGCTTCAGAAAAGCTACCAAGGGGATGTCACTGGCTGGGAGGCTGGGAGAGCAAGCAATGCACACAGCTGTTTTCCTCATTCCATGTACAGAATTTATTCCTTTCTTGTTTATAGTGCTGTAAATTGTTTTGCAATTGGGCCTTTGTTCTGGGTGCAGCTCAGCCTTGTGCTGGGTTTGCTTGTTTGTTTCCGTCTGCTTCGTTTCCTCTGCCTGCCTCCCAGCTGACTAACACTGTCTGTGCCACTTCCCTTGTCTCCACAGCTTCCCCTTTGGGCTTTATCACATATATGGGCAACTGCATTGCTGCTCCCCGCCACGTGTGGTCACAGAGCAAACTGCTTAGTGTGGAGCAGTGTGAAAAAGTGTGCTAGCAGAACCCTAAAGGTGATCGCTTCATAGAAACATAGTAATAGAATCCTTTAAGTTCAAACACCCTTTTAACAAATTGAGTCCAACCATTAACCCAGCACTGACAAGTACACCACTAAACCGAATCCCTCAGCACCACATCTACATATCTTTTAAATACTTGCAGGGATGGTGCCTCCACCACTTTCCTGGGCAAGAGACATTTATTTTTAGTTAAGTGAATTATTTTTTTCCTAAGGTTGTTTTGTTGTTTGGTTTTTTTCCCTGTCTCTTCTTATATGGGAAAAACATGTATGATAAAAGAAGGAGGTCTCGTTAGTTATGTTATCTGATATTGTGATTTAATTCCAGCCATCAGCTAACACTCACACAGTTGCTCATTCAATCCACCTGCCCCAGCGGATGGAGGTGAGAACAAAAAGAGTAAAAGGGAGGTAACTCATGAATTGAGATAAAGTCAATTTATTAGGTAAAGCAACAGATGCGTTTTCAAGCCAAGATAAACAAAGATTTAATTCCCTACTTCCCATCAGTAGGCAGGTGTTCAGCCATCTCCAGGAAAGCAGAGATTCATCATGAGTATAGGTTATTTGTGAAGACTAATGACATTCCTCCAAATGTGTCCCCCCCTCCTTCTTCTTCTCTCAGCTTTACATGCTGAACATGATGTCATATGGTATGGGATATCTCTTTTGTCAGTTAGTGTCAGCTGTTCCAGCTGTGTCCCCTCCCATCTCCTTATGCACCTCCAGCCTACTCACAGGTAGGGTGGTGAGAGAGGAAGAAAAGGCCTGGACACTGTCCTGCTTGACAGCAACTGAAATATTCCTGTGCCATCAGCACTGTTCTCAGCACAAATCCAATATATAGGCCAATACCAGTTACTGTAAAGAAAATTAACTCTATCTTAGCTTAAACCAGAACACCTGAAGTAAATTATCATGGTTTAGTATGAGTCTGGGAGATGTAAAGTCGTAGCTCTTCATTTGATCATTCATATTCCTTTGAATTAAATACGTGTTTTCCTTCTTTCACTTTTTCTTCTATTTTCTAGGTCTGGGACAAGCTTTTTTACTCTCCATAATTGATACATCTTCTTAAATGACAGCTTACTTAATTTCCAGCCTGTTAAGCCTTCTTGTAGTCCAACTCAGTTCACAGACCTCTGTTATAGTGTTCCAGACTCTGCACCACCTTTACTGCCATGGCTGATGCTGGCAGTCCCTGAGCCTAACTTCTATTTTCATAGGTTTTCATCACTGTTCAGAAAGTGCAGACACTCTGCGTCAGCATAGAAATGGCTTCAGGCACTAATGCAGTGTTGATGCACTGAAAGTATGGACCTTATGAGCTGACTGTCTTGACTAAGAAGAATTTATTTATTTCCTTTCTTAAACACTGCTTGTACTTCATGGCCTTTGCAAGTTAAAGTGAAAATTAACTGGAACTCAATATCACTGTGGTCAGTGAAAAAATTCCTGCCTGTTTCAGTGGAGGTTGGAGGGTAGCCCTGAAACCTACAGCTCCTCAGAGTACTCACCTTGACCATCTTTGTACCTCAAGTTGTCCCAGTGAGTTCAGGCAAATATTTAAAAGCTGTGTGGAATTAATTCTAGTTTCACAGAAAATATGCTTCAAAGCTTGTATGGCAACAGTGTGATGACACATCAAAATGTGGGCGGGGAATGGGAAAAGCAGAAGTTTGGTTCTTTAGCAAGAATGATTCAACAGAATCAAAATAAATTTGCAAGTGGATTTAATGCAAGTTTTGCCAAGACCGGTGCATCTTTTGCCATATACAGGTTTTGCCAAAAAAGCTTTGTTGAAGGAATTTATCCCTGTTTTGTTTATTGCTCTGTTATAAAATGTCAATTTATATGTCAATGTATTATTCACTCCATGCTGTTCCCTGTATCCTTACAAGGGTGAAAAATGTAGTACTGGTGGAATTAGTGTTTCCAGAACCTGAGGTGCCATCTGGGACTCAGAGAACCTGGATCAGTTTACAGCTTCATCTTGGACATCTTAAGTGGCCTGTGTCAGCTACTGCACCTCATTTCCTCATTTATAAAATATGGATGGCAGTGCCTCTCTGTTTAGAGAATGCTATCAGAATAAAGCCTTTTAATGATTTTGAGACACCATAGGCATGATGGTGATTGAAAGCACATAGATAGGTAGGTGTAACCTGTTGAGATACTCAGATTGGGAACTGATCTTGGCAAAAATGAGAATATAAATACAGAGAATGGTTCTTTACTGAAATACATTGTAACAGACCTGATACTACATACATCACCTCAATACACAGTGCATATGTTGTGTACATCTTTTATAGGAATTACTTTGAATGTACAAGTCCTCATGATAAACAATAGGAAAGTAACTGAGGATCTTCTCCTTGCATGACCTTCATCATTACTCCTTGGCAAAAAGAGAACAAGATATTTCCCAGCTTGCCAGCTTTCTGGGAAACTGAAGCCAGGGCACATTATTGGGCAGGTCTGACAGGTGGAGGTTGTTGCCCAGGCCACAGCACCACTGCAGCTGCTCCTGCTTTGCTCTTGCTTTGGGAACACATGACCATCCATGTCTTGCATGAAGGGTGGTAGAAGGAAAGCAGAGGTAATATTGACATACTGGAGATGTTTGAGACACAGAAGGAGAGCATAAAAAGGCAGACACGTGCGCGAGTCTGGTATGATTGTATCTATTAGGTATACATTTATTCTTTTGTGGAGTGGAAATATGAAATAAGGTTTTCAACTAGATTACTGAATTAAATGGTCCAAGGACTGTTCTTTGTCCAGAGGACAGGAGACATGGTGTGGTTAATCTCTACATGGCTAAACTCTCTCCTCTATGAGAACAGTGTGGCCTCATCCCTCCCTCCCTCCCTTTTCTCCCTGTTCTCCCTGTTCTCGCAGTTCTGATTCTCAGTTATTTCAGGGAACATGCTTGTGACCACACCCTGGCTGGTTGCAGAGCAAGCATTAGACCTGCACCTCTTTTTTTTTTTCTTTCTTTTTCCATTAAAAATAGATATATTGAGTAGGCAATTGTTACAGAAGGTTACTCTTTGTGTGTTTGTAGCATGCCTATTGAAAAGTTGTGTTCACTAAATAACTGCAATGAGAAATCTTTGACTCAGTGTAAAACAATACGTAACAAGAAAGATGGAAGGTGTTTGTCTCCTCTGTGGTGATATCTCCTCAGACATATTCCTGTCTGAGAGGCATGATGGATGCCTTCATGATGGATGCCTTCAATTCAATCTTATGGTAAAAAACAGTATATAAAAAAAAGTCCTGCAGTTGCCATTTTTATGGAGTTAACCTTAGAAACTTCATGAAATTATAGGAGTAATTCCCACTTTTCTATAAGACATACACTTATAAGAGATAATATTTTATACACAATATAAGATATAATATTTTATGGAACCAAAAGGTATTTCATATTATTTGCAGAAAGTTTTATGGCTCCCACTGAGTCTGTCTTTATTCAATTTGTGATAAAGACACAGGATTTTAATATCAAAATGATGTGAAGGCAAGTCTAAACAATTTTTGTAAATCCTTAAACCTCCATAACATAAATATCTTAAACTTTCTTAGCATATGTAAAATTCATAAATCTATACCAGATGATCATAAAATCATAGAATGTTTAGGACTGGAAGGGACCTCCAGAGGTCATCTAGTCCAGCCCCCTTGCAGTGATCAGGGATACCCTCAACTAGACCAGGCTGCTTAGAGCCTTGTCCAACCTCTCCTTGAATATCTCCAGAGATGATGCCCCAACCACCTCCCTGCGGAGCCTCTTCCACTGATCCACCACCCACAAGGTAAAGTACTTCTTCCTGATATCCAGTCTAAATCTACTCTTCTCTAATTTAAACCCATTACCCCTCGTCCTTTCACTACAGGCCCTTGTAAACAGCCCCTCTCCAGTCTTTCTGTAGGCCCCCTTCAGGTACTGGAAGGTGGCTATAAGATCACCCCATACCCTTCTCTTGTCCAGGCTGAACAACCCCAGCTCTCTCAGCCTGTCATCATGAGAGAGGTGTTTCAGCCCTCTGATCATCCTTGTTGTCCTCCTCTGGACACTCTCCATCAGATCCTTGTCTTTCCTATGGTGAGGGCTCCAGAACTGGATACAGTACTCCAGGTGAGGTCTGACCAGAGCAGAGTAGAGATGCAGAATCACTTCTTTCCATCTGCTGGCCACACTTCTCTTAATGCAGCCCAGGATGCAAATGGACTTCTTGGCGGCAATTGCACACTGCTGGCTCATGTCCAGCTTCTCATCCACCAACACCCCCAAGTCCTTTTCTGCAGATCTGCTTTCCAGCACCTCATCTCCCAACCTGTATTGATAGTGAGGGTTGTTCCTATCCAGGTGCAGGACTCTGCACTTTAGTACTGTTGAACCTCATGAGATGATAGCTCATCCAGTTTCCTCTGGATGACATCCTGTCCCTCCAAACTTTCAACAGCACCACTCAGCTTGATGTCATCTGTGAACTTGCTGATGATGCTCTTGATCCCACTATAAATATAATTGATGAAAATATTAAATAGTACAGGTCCCAGTACAGACTACTGAGGGATGTCCCTTGTCACTGATCTCCGTGTGGACACTGAGCCATTGTCCACCACCCTCTGGATGTGACCATCCAGCCAATTCCTTATCCACTGTGCAGTCCACCCATCAAATCCATATCTCTCCATCTTGGTGAGTAGGATGTTGTGGGGGACCGTGTCAAAAGCTTTGCAGAAGACCAGATAGATGGTATCTGTATGTTGTCCCTAGTCCACGGAGGTAGTCACCTTATTATAGAAAGCCACTAGATTGGTCAGGCAGGACCTGCTCTTGATGAAGCCATGTTGACTGTCCTTCATCAGCCCATTTCCTTCTATTTGTCTTGTTAGACCCTCTAGGAGAATCTTCTCCATGATCTTCCCAGGCACAGAGGTGAAGCTGACAGGGCAATAATTTTCAGGGTCCTCCTTTCTACCCTTTCTAAAAATGGGTGCAACATGTCCCTTCTTCCAGTCCCCAGGGACTTCCCCTGACTGCCAAGACTTTGCAAATATCATGGCAAGTGGCTTGGTGACTATATCAGCCAATTCTTTCAGGACTCTGGGATGAATCTCATCAGGTCCCATTGGCTTATGTATGTTCAGGTTCCTCAGGTGGTCACAAACCTGATATTCACATGCAGTGGGAGGGACGTCACAATCCTGGTCCACACCTTGCAGTTTGACTTGGGGAGTTTTGGGAGAGACCTTGTCAGTGAAGACTGAGGAAAAAAAAATCCTGAGAACCCCAGCCTTCTCCTCGTCCATTGTTAGTAGCCCAGCATTTCTACTCTTCAGGGGAGGTATGTTTACTTTGATCTTCCTGTTTTGATAGACACACCTGTAGAATCCCTTCTTGTTATTTTTTACATCCCTTGCCAAGTTCAGCTCCAACAATGCTTTGGCCCTCCTGACCTCATCCCTACACAATTGGGCAGCATCGCTATACTCTTCACAGGGTACTTATCCCTGCTTCCAATACCTATGAAGCTCCTTTTTGCTTTTTAGTTTGACCAGTAGGTCTTGGATCAGCCACACTAGTCTCTTCCCTTTCTTGCTTGATTTTTATATGACCAGTTCACACATCATAATCAGTCTTCATTTCAAGACTAAAATGTGTTTTATTTCTCTTCAATGGCATTATGTATTATGATATGAGCTTTGGACTACAGCATTTCACTTTAAGTTTTATTTGCTGGGTAATTGTAATGAAACTTTTTCTGTAACTAAATTATGCTTCTTCTAGCAGCTCCCTGATGTATTTTATTATTATGAAACCATATCTTCCTATTAAAATGAGCTTAATATAAAAATATGGCTTACTTAGGAGTTTACTTACATCAGAATGGATTTGGTTTTCACAACTTGTTCCCAGACAGTTCGGCTTTTTATAGGAATTGTGCATGGGTGAAGTTCAAAGTCACCTAGGTACTTCCTGTAGGTAGAAACATTCATGATACCACAGGAAACACAGAGTCACAGAATGTTAGGGGACCTAGAAATCATCTAGTCCAACCTCCCACCTGAGCAGAATCACCTAGACTAAGTCACCCAGGAACGCATCCAGGTGGGTCTTAAATGTCTCCAGACCTCCCTGGGCAGTTTGTTCTAGAGCTTTTTCACCCTCACTGTGAAAAAGTTTTTCCTTGCATTTACCCTAAACCTTTTGTGCTCCAACTTACTCCCATTTTCTCTTGTCCTGTCATTGGATGACATTGAGAAGAGTCTGGCTCCATCCTCATTGATGAGGTCCACCCTTAGTCTCCTCTTCTCCAGGCTAAAGAGCCCCAGCTCTCTCAGCCTCTCCTCAGCAGGGAGATGCTCCACTCCCCTAAT
>WYEA01024182.1:39715-59165 GCA_033558465.1 Alcedo atthis | reverse complement strand
ATATACTTTAAGTACAATTAAGAATTCTGAATATTTCTAGAAAAATCCTAATTTACAGCTTGCTTTGAATATGATTTAAGTAATTATAATGGTCAAATGAATGGGTGCTAGACAAACCTCATGATTAGTGTTCCCTGAGCTTTCAGGCTGTTCAATACTGGTTCAAATTAAAATGAGGAAAATTGGAAAAGCCTTAAAATATGATTCAGTGCAACTCTAGACCAGATCTCTGAACTTGATCTATTTTAAAAGTAAATATTAATGGTTAAGCAATTATTAATATTTTTCTCTTCTGTACTTTTTATGTATTGCTTTAATAAATATATTACAGGATTAAAAATGAGATTTATAGGTGATTTCACATCTGAATGTTAATCATTGAAATATTTTTTTCCTTGAAATGTATTTTTTCATTTAAGTACATGTCTTCCTTCACTGCTGAATAAATTACATATAAATGTTCTCTCTTGTTATGAGACTGCACTTGTATCCCACAAGAAACAGTTTTCTTGATAGAAAGAACCATACCCAGCATTGCATATGAAGTCTTGTGATGCAGTGAGGGGATTGCTCCCAAACTCAGTGAAGCTTCCTGTTAAGAGAGTAACCTGCAAACACTTTGTTTATCCAAGTTAAGGCAGACACTTGATAATTCATGCAGAATAATTCTGTAGGTATAAGCAAATTTACATTTGGTCAGTTTTCATCTCACAAGCATTAACCTTTTCAACAATAACTTCTCGGGTGAATTTCTCCTGCCACTCTATTACTCCTTCAGAGTATCCCTGTGATAATGCTGAAAAAGTAATCTATGAAAATATATTCTTATCAGGCAGAATTTACTCTTCAAAGTTGAACTACCTTTTCTAACATGACAATGACAGCAGCAGGTCTTGCTGTGGCTTCAAGCCAGAGCACTCTTGGTATGGATAGTGTAAATACTGGGAAAATGCAGATGTAGATGAAGATATCACAGTACGGCATTGGCTTTTTGGACTGTTCTTAAGACGTTATTAATGACATACTATTTACTCTAATTTTCTATGACTAATTATGTATGAAAATGGGAGCAGAGACTGTCTCCACCCACTTTTACCCCTCCCCACTGGGAGTTGTGTGACTGCATTCTCCTCTCATCACTGCAGCTGCAGATGGAAATTTGACCTTTGTTAACAGGAATATTCCTCATCCACATTGAATGGGGTTGTTAATATGATGTGTGCTACTAACTTAATATCTTGTTCAAGCTGTGGCTTTCTGCATAAGACTGGCTTATTTAATGGAGACCTTTTGACTCAGGGTATGCTACAAGTCCACATCTACTACCAGTGTCATGGTGTAGGGTGACAAGACTCTCAGCTTCCTGGCAGGACAGAAGACACTCTGCCAAGCCAAACTTGTAGAGTGTTCACTAGGTGTTTACTGAGTTACAATTGAATAAGCAAAAAGGGGAATGTGTTCAGCTAGCTCCAGGAGACCACAATCTGATTTTATTGCAAGTTGAGTTTCTCTGCTGCAGCATGGAGATATGGGACTACTTGTGTGGTTTGTTTTGCTGCTAGATGTTGTAGAAGATTTTCTGAGAGAGTTTAGATTAGAGGGAATCCCCAGGTAAATATATCTTTGTGTTTATTGTCCAAAATCAGCAAATGATTAGGAAGTAAAGTCTTGATTAACATAAACTAGGCTTTGGTCTGGTGATGAAATATTCTCTGGACCTTATAAACATGCACAGCTGCCAACATTTTATTTTTGATGATAACTTCGTCACTTAGAGACGAGTGATGACTGAAAATTAAAGAAAAGAAGAAGGAAAATGGGACTGAATCTGGGCTAAATATATGCCTGTCAATAAGAAGACTGGGTGAGCTCATCTAGCAGCTTGGTAAGCTTTATCGAGACAAAAAGTATATAAGAATATTGACAAATACACCTCCAAACTCAAAAGTATTATGAAGTCCAACCATTACACAAAACTTACTGTTCTAATTTTTTTTTTTAATGTGTTTTTACAAGTGGAGATTTATGTAAACCAATATAATTTTGGATTATATATCAACTATATATCTTTTCCTGGATGGATAATGCATTCATGAATGAAAAATAAATACATCTAAGGGCTTTTAAAATGTGTTAATGAAATTGAAATTAAAATGTCTTTTACTGAAAGGAAACAAGTTGTTAAAGTTATTAGTAACTATGGAAAGACAAAAACCAGAAAAAAAAACAACAAAAAAACCACCTCAGGAATTATCAGTTTATAATAATTATGCCACTGAAAAATTTCACATAGTGACAATGAACAGTTAAAACTTCCTCCACATTTTTGACATACTAACTTTATGGAATTTTGTGTTTTACCAGAAAAAAAAAAGTACTCTTTTTTATTTTTTTTTCCCCAATAATTTATCCTCTTTGACTTTCAAGAAAGCAGAAATTGAACTTCATTCGGAGTATAAACAAAAAAATAATAGTGCTTTTGGCTGATTAACATCTTTCCTCAACAATAGCACAACTGATTAAATACCTTACACAAAAACCATCATGGTTAATAACATGCTAATACAGAGACAGTATCAATTGCAAAAACAATAATTATACCACTTCCAATTAGCTGTCATCATCTGAAATAAACAAAAAGCACTTAAGCTAGCAAACAATTAATGAAATTATTTAAATATTTTTCCTTTTTGTGTTGCTTCTGTACAGACATCATTATGGTACTATTCACTGAAATTTTAATTGATAGAAGACCTCATAAAATAGATTTTACTGTCATTAATTAAAGTGCTCTGCAAACAAAGCTACATCTTTTTATAGCCTTTCTAGGCAGACTTTTTTTCCTGTTGCATTCTCTTTGAGACTAAACATAGAATGAGTTGGGCTGGAAGGGACCTTTAAAGATCATCTAGTCCACCACTGTGCTGTTGGCAGGGACACCTGGATCAGGTTGCTCAAAGCCCTATCCAGCCAGAACTTCAACATGTAGTCTTCCAAAAATGAAAACCCTGATCTAAGAGTAATATTCCACAACTAATTTTAAAGCAAAATTCCTACTCCAAAATAATAAAATTCAAAAGCATAGTATGGTGTTAATCAGGTGTCATCTGCTCTTTTTTTTTTGTAGCTTGGATTGTTTGCTGAAAATTGCACACTATTTTCAGAAATGTATTTTGAAATTCTCTGCCCAGCTTGTGTTTTTTAAGTATGAGGAATATTATTAGCACTTCATGAAATGGAAGGGCTTGGAAATCTATGTTTACTCTAGCACAATCTCTATCTTCTTGTTATATGAGGAATATATATGTAATATATGGGATTTATCAAGATGCATCCCTGACTCACCTGGTTAATGTCATACTCCATCCAGGTAACACTCTGCAGAACTTATTCACTGGAGGCATAATATTGCATTAATGAAGATAAATTGCTTCCAGTTCTGAAGTTAACTTGCTTACAGCTAGTTCACAGGTGAGCAAAAGTGCTATCAAGGAGTTGTTTGGGATAAGCAGTATGATGTAGAGACAGATTGAGTATAATAAGTCCCAAATAAACTGAGCCTTTATGAGATTTCAGGGTGTGCTTAAGGTATAAGAGACCTGTATCTGGGCTTTTGCTGTTTTAAAATGGTATCAATTAATATGTCTTATAGATTTCTACAGGAAGTTTATATGTAGTTTATATTTGGGAAATATGACTTTGTGTTATTGACCAGGGATTCTGGTGGGGAGACTCACAGGAACAGAGTACCCAGTATTAATTATGAGTATATTGGAGGAACTATGTGCTATCCAGTGTCATTAGAAGAGAGAATTCTGCTTCAGAAAGATGGAATATTATATAGTAATTGCCGAAGCACTCAAACTGATTCAAAGAGAAAGGCTGTTAAGGTCATCTTGAAAAATCATGGCACTAATGTCTTTTAGGCACAGTGGGTTTCTATTAAAACCTAAAAGGAATTATATAATGTCCTCACAATGAACAGTGAACTTTTTAGTCTTTAAAATTTATAAAGCCAAGTCACTGAGTTTTGTTTCTTTTCAGTTTATTTGCTTTTATGCAGTAAGGAGTCTGGAAATGTATTCAACATGTCAGGTTCTGCCCATTCAGAAACACAGCCTGAATATAGGTATGAAATGTGTTTCTTCTCTTATCATATGCTGGAAATAGTTTTAATCTGGTTTCTGTGAACTGCTTCTCCAAAAATTGTCAATAATCTCTTCCAAACATCACTTTTCCAGCAGTCTGTATTTTAGAAACAGAAACACAAGGAAAATTGGAAAGTCAAAGTGGCTTGTAGTTTTTTTTAACTATCACTCTAGCAAATCAGGCCAAGGCCATAGAAATACAACGCCCAAATATCTCAGAAGCTTCCATCCTCAGTCTGGAGATAGAGCTCACATAATATTCAAAGTCTTGAATCTCATGCTATTAAAATTGCAGAAAGGTACTTGAAAAAGATTCTGATTGCTCTGCATATCAGTTTACTTTCTTTTCCATACAGATTTCATTGTCCCCTGTAGCATTCTGCTAAGCTCAGAAGAGACCGTTCCTTACGAAACAGTTTAAAAAGACCAGTGGAAAAAATTAAAAAACCCACAGTTTAAAATGCATCAAATCACATTTTCATCAAGATTTATGAACATAGAGATTTTTTAGAGCATTTAGAGTTGTTGGAGCAGTTGTCTGTCATCATGTTGGATACATTCTTATAAATGGGAGCATTTCAGGATGGGATTTCATCTCACACCCCTAAGTGCTAAATCTTAGATATTCTATTACGTTTTCCCAACATCTGTTGCTTTAATTCTCTTGTACTTTTCAAGAATCAAATCTTGATAAAGGTCCAGCACTTTCATATTTTTGCTTCTCTTCACACCTGATCCAATGGAGATACTGCGTTTCTGGTGGGAGATCCCTGTGGTTCCATACCCAGTTCTGCCACTGACCCTAGCTGTAATTCCAACTGCTTTCACTTTCCTGCTTTCATGTTGGTAACAGGAAGAAAGAGAGGGAGAAGGAGAGTTTCGTTCTCTTAAAATGTGTTTTCTGGGGAATGTAAATAGAATTTTCAGTCCCAACAGTTGTTATGCCTTTGAGGAAAAATAACGAGCAATAATAAGGGGCAGCAGCCCCTTATTATTTATCCTGAGCTGGATAAAAGCCTTGCAGAATATACAAGATCTGGGGGAATTAGTGATTGTGATTTAATTTCTGTACTTTCTGTATACTAAATTTTTATTATCAACGACAGCTTTCAGAAGATGGTAATCAGTGTTTGGTTCAGACTAACAATATTTTTCTCTGGTAAAAAAGAAACCCCTTGACTCCAGCCACCGGTAAATTAATACACAAATGAATTAAAACATGTAGAGATGTTTTCCACTTTTTGCAATGGTGTAGAGAAAGTGAAAGGTAATTATTCAATAATTATTCAAAGCTAATAATGAAGTTTATAATTACAATAAAATGTTGTTTATTGATGGCTACATGCTATATGCTGTTTGCTTAAACTCTTAAGACCCAAGGAAAGGAGAATTGTTACTTTGCTTCATGCTCAGGGTCTTTTGTAGCCATTCTTGGCTTCAGATACTTTCTTAGGCCTTTTTCTCAGGTAGATGGGGGATAAGACACATCTGTACTAGCACAGACAACTAAAAGTTAGACATCTTACTCCAACCCATTTGCCAAGGGCTTTTTGGAAGAGAAACACTCATCTTTAGAGTATAATTCACCTTAGCCTGCTAAAAGTACCTCATTTAAGCAAGGTGGAAGGACTTACATTTCTCTGTAGATTGTGCAAAAAGGTTAAGATGACTTGTTTAGATATGGATGTGTAAAATTAGAAGTGAATTCCACCACAATACTTACTCAGGCCATTTCTGGAGTTTTCTTCTCTGAACAGTACATGTTTTAGAATGTGATAACTGCAGAATTGAAGCTCTCAGGTTCTTATATAAAAACCTGAATTTTGTTGATAATGCCTCTCAATAAATATAATCTTGAGAATTATAAATAAAATTCTATAAAAGTACAAATTCCTTAAATAATTTTAAGAAGCTGCTTTTATATCATTCCTTTGCTCTGATTTTTCTTCCATTGATGTCTTCCCTTTGGGAAGTATCTTACCTGCCTTAACAGCTCTTGCAAGTGATACACAGCCTTTCTGTTGCAATAATTAGTCATATATTGGTATAACAAATACTCGGTTACTAGATTAGACATCCTGCTCTAAATGTTTGTTATCTTATTCTATAAAGGTATCCTGGTAACCCCATATGGTCAACCTTTGACAAGGAAATAGTGATTTATTTTTTGTTCCTCACATTTCTGAAGATTCTACCCTGCTGAACAGAGTACTAAACATCTTCATGCCTTTGAAAGTCCCAGGAAATATAATTCAACTGATGTTCCTCTTAGTTTTGTACAATATTATCATTGTATCTGTGATGGTCAAAAGATAAACTCATGGTAAAGTAGAAAGCAGTAATGTAATTTAAAAGGCCATTAACAAGGCGTGGTGGGTTGACACAGTTCAGCATCTAAGCACCAACCCAGCTACTCATCTGCTCTGTCCAGGGCAGGGGAGGCAATAGGAAAAGCAAAAGTGAGAAAACCTGTGCAGCAAGGTGGAGAAAGAAAGCAGAAAAAAAGCCCACAAAAAGAAACAATTGACAGAAAAGCAATCACTGACCAACTCCACAAGCAGACCAATACTCAGCCAGCCTCTGATCAATGTCTCTCTTCCCCAGACAAGAATTCCCCTCAGTTTTTATTGCTGAGCATGATTTTATATGACATGAAATATCCCTTTGGTTGGTTTAGATCAGATGCCTTTGTTGTATACTCTTCTGACTTCTTGCACATCACCAACCTACTTACTGAGAGGAGAGCATAGGAATGTCTTGATGCTTTGAATGGACTGCTCAGCAATAACCAAAACACTGGTGTGTTATCTATGCTCTTAGTCACAAATCCAAAAAAAACCAAGATCCAAACTAGCACTATAGGGGCTGCTGTGAACAAAATCCATCCATTCCAGACAGACTCAGTTCAATCTTCATCCCTTATTCCATATAATTTTGTCTTGTGCAGGTCTTGCACTATTCAATACATCCCCATTAAGCACCATCCTCCTTTCTTTCATGTGTTGTACATATATATATATATACACCAATGTAATTTCCTTAGTCTATGGGCCATCCCTGTAAAATATTCATAAAAATTCCATTGGCTTTGATTAATCCATGGCTTGGGCTTCATGTGTTATGGCAGTTGCTCAGGACAGCTAAAATGGCATGTTGGATTAAATTAATGATTCAGGCTGGGTCTCTGCTGTACTTGCCTGGCTTCTTATGAGATTCATTCTCTGTTGGTTCAGGTGAACAAATACTACATGATGTAGTACTTCCTATTATCTGCAACTCAAATCACAGCTCTCCACAGTTAAGCTTATATGGCTTATACAAGCCATAACAAAAATAAATAAAGCATTCCAAGAAGGCTAGGGAGTCAGCTAACTATTACTGGTGTAGTAGTCTTACTCCCTAGAAACTTTACCTCTTTTCTATTTTCATTGTTGCAAATACATTTTTTATTTTTCCAAATGAAATAATAATTTTTTTTCCCTGTTTTTCAGTATTAAAATCACATTAGCACCCCTTTCCTTTTCACATGTGGAGTTGTATTTTTAAGGTCTTTGTAAGCACCTTTCCATGCTTATTTCTGGTTTCTGCCTACAAGGAAAGTTTTGTGCCAAATTCTATGGTCTCTCAGAAAGCCTTCAGCGTTTCTCTACTAACCTGACTCCACTACAGATTAATTATCTAGATGAAATCTATCTATATCTACCTGTGTTAATCCATTCTCAGGTTACCTGTAAAAGCTCGACTGCTCCAGCAACATCTCAGCATAAGTTAGAGAGGAAACCTGTTCCTTTTAAGTCTTTGTTTTGCCCTGGCCATCCCTGGTGGCTGAGTTCAGGTCTGAGATCAGGGTACTGCAGACAGGCTTCAGAATTTCAATGATAATTCTGCAGGCCAATTTCTACTGCTTCTTTGGCAATAACTCACACAGATGAGTACAGGAGGTCTCTTTCCCTTTTCTCAGGAATGTGTACACCTATCTCTACATGTCATGTTGCTGTAGCCATTATGGTCTGAAGATGCTGAAATAACAGCCTTTATAATCTAAAGAAGGTATTATCTTTGTCCTGCCCATTGCTGGTTTATAATTCAAAGCACTAATGAAAAAATGGGCTAGAAAATTAATCAGAATAGATCCCATTTGAAATGTCATCTAAGTAGGAATGTGTAACATTTGTAACTGCTCAAGAGCAATTTATTTTTGCCACTTGTGCACCCAAACATAATTTCCCTTAGAGCTTTCCTTCTGTGCTTACTTTGGAATTGCCCTTAATGTAAAAATTGTATTAAAATAAAATGCATATATTTTATATTTTCAATCACTAAGCTAGTTGCACCATAACAGAAGAAAACTAGACTGAGTTCATGTGACATAGTAGTCATATTTCATTTCTATATGTACCTGACCAGCTTTTTAGGAACTTGTAATCCTCCACAGTTTTTCAAATATCTGGCATATCAGAATATATTCAAATATATTCTAAAATAGTTCTCAGATCACTGCATGAATTCTAACCCATGATTTATGGGTGAATTTAATCTCAAACTGTTGACCTGAATGCATATATTAGATCTAAATATTCAGCACTCCCAACAGCACCGTGCCCATAGTGCATTCCCTTTTCCATGTTAAAGTTAATTTCACTGGAGAATTGTCTGCCATTTACCTTTCTGAAGAGTCAAGTAAAGAAAGTCTAGAATACTCCAGTGCTGTCTATAGTTACCCTTCCCTTCTTTTTACTAAATCTCTTTAGTCTTCTTACTTTTCACATTTTTAAAGAAATTTTCTTTGATATCTTCAAGTGAAATATGTTTTCCATCACAATCTTCCTGACTTTATTAATCTGCATTTTTGTTATTTCTTCATAGCAACCCTCAGGAAGATGTCAAATTTTCCAGATCACATATAATTCCCCTTTTCATTTTTAGATATTTGAAGATTTCCTGATGCAGGCACTCACTATATCATTCCTATCTGCTCATTGTCTCTCAACTTTTTAAACTAGGTTTGTCATTATATATTTAGAATGCCCTCTTTCAATAGCTACCAGTTCACTTGAACTTCTTTATCCCTTACATTATCTTCTCAGGAGATCTCAGTCTCAAATCCCAATTCTTTCTGTGCAAAGACTGTTGTTTCATTATTACTTTCATCCTCAAATTATTTTCCACCTTTTTCAATCACTTCCTTCCTGTCAGTTAAAAAAGAGAAATACTGCTTTCCTAGTAAAACTGAAGTCCTACCTTCTGGAAACAAAAAGTTTGTCCACAAGACTGGCAATCTGATCACTTGGTTTGTCTGTACCCTGATACATGAGATCCTCATAATCAAATATTTATGTGGATAGTAAAACCGTAGCTTATTACCTTGCTTTTGGGCAATTCTGATCATAGCTCAAAGACTCTTTTATCTGTTTCCTGTTCCAATTTTCTGCTTCATGTAAAATCCTGAGCAAGAAACAGTGTGTACTTTACCCTTTCAATCTTCACCCACTGATAGTGTACAAACTTCCGTTCTACCTTTTCCTCTTTTTATTTGATGCTATTCTGCTGTATTACAAAGACTGTATCAAGAGTTCTTTTATTGGAAACTGGAAAATTCAGGCAGAAGAATTTATTCATTTTTCACTTTTGTCTTGGAAACTCTCTACTCCTAGCCTTCCTCAAAGCTTTGTATGATGTTCATGGGACAGATTATTCTGTTTCTACATGAAAAGACAAAATAAACTATCATATACTCCCTGTTAGGCAAGACAGAAAAAGCCCTGTTCTTCTCATGTATTTCAAATTCTAGACAGATAGAATCGATAGAGTCAGTAGAAAGACTAAAGCTGGAAGGGACTTCTTCAGGTCATCCAGTCCAACCTTTTGCTCAAAGCAGAACAAAGTTCAGCACTATGTCAGGTTGCTCAGGACTATTAAGTTTTTTATGTCTTCACAGATGGACATGAAGAATTTTTAATTCTCTTCAGTAAAATGATATTGCATATGTTTTCATAAAATGTCACAATTGGTTTTGAACATATATTCTATGTATATTAGACGTTTTGATTTCCTACTGAAGCCGACAGTGACTGGTAGCACACCTGAAATTTTTGGTTATCTAGTTGTCTAAAACCTGCTCTAATTACATAAACTTGTTACAAGGAAGGGCAGGGAGAGAAAGTCCTGAGGAGGCTGACATCTAGCCTTGGTTTATGATGAACACTTATCTTATCAACCTACTGTTAATAAACTCACTAAAACAATAAAGAGCAAGATTTAATTTTAACTTGGTTTACTGGTCTGCTTTAGCAATGGCTAAAGGTGATAGCTTGGAAAAATATTAATCAGAGTGAGCTATTTAAAGTCAGACCTATTTTTTGGCAGTTTCTGCAGGAAAGTTCATCTACAAGCCATCAACCATGAAGATTCTTAGCTACCTCCTGGTTTACCGAAGGTTTCTGCTCATTGTTCTCACCCCACTGCTTTTACTTCCACTTCCACTTATCATCAAAACCAAAGTAAGTGACCTGCTTTGAGAAGTAAAATAATTTTGTACCTGTATGTCAAGCCTGGGATTCCCAGATCTTTTCAGAATCATAGAATAATCAAATGCTTTGAGTTGGAAGGGACCTTGAATGACTTGATGATATTTGCATTGTGGGTTTGTTTGGTTTTTTGTTTTTTTTTTACCAACTCAGAATATTTGCGTAGAAATGTAGAGAAGAGCATTAATATAAGATTTTGTGCTGGTTGCATGAAGTTCTGAATTATGTATTTGTTTGCTTCTTCAGGAAACACTTTTCTCATTTAACTTCATCTAGACTACTCTGAAAATTCTCTCCTTACTATTACATTTTGGTCACTTTTTAACAGCTCTGTATGACTGACAATGGAGATTAATTGTCAGGAAGACAGCTGCAATAACATTTTAATTTGATGATGGATTTTTGCCTGATTTGGGTGAGAACAGAACTAATTCTGTTCAGTGATTTTACTTTTCAGCTCAGTTATTCTAACTTCACTGTCTGAAGTTAGCAGTGTGTTTTCCCAGACAGTGTCTGCTTCTGGAAGCGATCATACCCTGTGTTTAGAGTTACTTCCAAGGACTGGTGTGCAGACCAAGGCCACTGTTGGATCTTGTGTGCCATACTGGGAGGTGTAGAAAGTAAAAGTCTGCACCTGTGAGGAGGAGCAGACAGGACAGGTGACCCCAAACTGACCAACAAGGGATTCCATCCCATATACATCATATTCAGTATAAAACTGAGGGGTCCAGGAGGGTTAAGTTCAGTTCTCTTTGGGTTTTTTCCTCACTTCTTCAGTGGTTGGCAACCAAGAAGGATTCTGTCTGTTCTGCATTTGATCCTGATCTGTATATTCCTGAATCCAGTACCAGAATCCAGCTCCTGAACATAGTTTCTGTCTGCCACTGGGCCCAGTAGTTGCCCTCAGGGGGCTTGGGTTGTTTATATATTTGTGCATATTCCATCATTTTTATTATTATTTTCATTTTTGTTAAATGTGTTCTAGTTTTCTAATTGATAAGTTTTCTCCCTTATTCCCTTTCTATTCCCCTTTGGGGAGTGTGGGGAATTAGCAGA
Source organism: Alcedo atthis (assembly GCA_033558465.1). Taxonomy (NCBI): domain Eukaryota; kingdom Metazoa; phylum Chordata; class Aves; order Coraciiformes; family Alcedinidae; genus Alcedo; species Alcedo atthis. The sequence continues at coordinate 47,434 of WYEA01024182.1, read as the reverse complement.
GAGCATCTGTTACAGGTCTAAGGGACTGCCCTGACCCTAAACCTTGACAATTTTGTTAGGTTCATATATTGTTTTATATATGAATTCATATATTTATTATCTGATAGGAAATGACTAGAATCAATGATCTGAGAAATTCCCTCTGGTTCCTAAACAGAGGAAAGGTTGTGGAAGGACACCTTAGTTTTATTTTAATGACATAAATTATTCTGTCTTTCAATAACTCTTGTGACACATCTAGGTTGATGAAGCAACTATCTGAAATTTTTGTTAGTGATTCTATTTGTTACAGCTCTCATGTCAGCAGAAAAAACCAGAATTTTTCTAGGCTATATTATCACACATGCACTATACATATTATGCATGACAATACGTGAAAGTCCAGTTCAGAAGTTCTTGCATCATAGATAGACTGTGGTTACAGGGCAACATGTTTCATATTGTTTCATGTCACACTTTCAATATTTCAGTTTCCTCTCTGGGAGGAAATTCTTGAGAAACTATCCATGTGTTAGGAAGGTTAGATGAACATTTGCTATGTAATAAATAAATTGACACTTTCAAATTGTTTCATGCATAACACAGGCTTCCCTCTAAAAATAAATACTAGCCATCACTGACTTTTTTGTCTTTAACATAGTTGTTTTCCAGAGATTCCTAGAGCTGTTTCATTAAGCTATTCCTTTACCAATACAAACAATCTCTGTTGCTGTTGAGTACTTTCATGCCCTAACCAGAGACATTAAAAGATATAAACCATTTTCCTTGAGAGCTGAAATATAAATCAAAACTACACAAAATAGGTTTCTCAGATTCTGGAAGTAAGTATACTCAATTAATCTCATCACATTTGGCTGTGGCTGCATCTTACAGGCAGCACTGAAGTAAGTTCTCCTCAAAAAAACTGAAAAAGCCCTCCTGTTTTCCAGGAGTTTATATTAAAGACACTCATTAAAATTACAAGTCTTAAAAACAACATCTGTGTTTTTTGCCAGTCTTGTACAATGCTTTTTTAAATTGGATTATAGCCTTGTTTTATGGAAGCTGCTGATAAAACTTTTTTGATTACAGGAGAGACAAAAATTTCATATATTATTGACTATGAGTACTTCTAGAGGCATAAAGGTTTGCTTGCAGCTGCAGAATATTTGTGATTTCTGTTAATTCATGTTCTGATAATGCTCCAGAATGACCTATATGATTAATTGTGCTTGAAAGAAAAAGTGGATGATTTTTTTCACCTTTCATAAGTAATAAAATGTAAGTAATTTTACTATCTGTTAAAAAAATATTTAAACTATTTTACAGTGTTTCATATCTTAGCAGGATTAGAATAGCACACAATAAATACCCCAATTTCACATCCCCTAGTTCAGACTTGTTCTGTATGGGGAGAATCTCTTTACTGACATTGGTGGACTTTTTGCAATTGTGATTTTTTTTCATGAATGATACACTCATATTGTTGGTGGTGCCTTTGTATTCCAGGAAGCAGAATGTGCATACACATTGTTTGTAGTTGCCATCTTTTGGCTCACAGAAGCTTTGCCACTGGCTGTTTCAGCTTTGCTCCCTGCCTTTATGTTCCCATTGTTTGGTATAATGGAATCCAAGCAGGTAACCTTTTTTTTCTTCTCTATCATATTATGAATTTCAATGATAAAATCTCCAAAGAATGAAACACATCTTGTTTTAAACTGGTAGGCTAATCCATGGATTTGCTGAGTGCCAATCACAGAAAATCTGCCTTAAGGTTTCCTTACATGCTTTGTCCTCAGGATTTTTTCATGTTTCTTTAATATTTTCTTTTTCCTAGATCATGATTCAGTGCTTAGATGACAGTTGATAGGAAAATGCTAGATAGATATATCCTTAAAGTTACAGAAATGAGATTACACACTAAAGACCCCATGTGCAAAATGCCATATGTAAATCTTCATGTTAAAGAGAGGACACCACAGATGATCATCCTCTAAGTCTATGTCTAAAGCTGTTCTTTTATCTGTTGGATAGATGACTAAAGCAATAAAAGAAGCATTTCTTTGGTGATTTAGTTCATATCTGATATGTGATTGATGATCGTAGGTTCTTCATATCATAAACCTTATTTTTCATTTTGTTTGTGCTTTGGTGCCGTTACTCTTGCATCATTTGATTAACAGAAATTAAGAGTATAAACTAATACTCTAAGTTGAAGCCAGAAACATTTCTCAATATTTCTTTCAACATATACTTTCTTTTTTTCATTAAGCTAATACTACCAAATGTTAATAGAATGTCACTACTTACCATTTTTTTGTTTTTTGTTGTATTGTAGGTGGCATCTGCTTACTTTAAAGACTTTCATCTGCTGCTGATTGGAGTGATTTGTTTGGCAACATCAATAGAAAAATGGAATTTCCACAAAAGAGTGGCTTTAAGAATGGTGATGCTGGTGGGTGTCAACCCTGCATGGTATGTGCTAAACAATGTCTTGAAGGATGATAATACTTGTGCAAAGTATGTAGTCCAGAAATAATTGCCTACTGCTTTTTCTGTAGTAAAAACCAGTCTTTCTTTTCTGATGAAACAAAGTAAGTACTTGAAATGATAGGATTGATTTGTAGGTGACACATTATTATTTTGCTGAAATCCTAATTGCAAGTTCCCTGCAAAGATTCTGTTCATTTAAAGGATCCTTCTGAACAAAAGATCTGATGAATTTGTGAATAATGTAAGGGTCCCATTTCTTGGTGGTTAGTACATTACATATCTGATGCCTACAATTTAAAATCTGTGCTATGCTTATGAATTTGTATTTTTACAAAATTCAGGACACTTCCCAAAACCATAACAATAGTTCAAATGCACAATGAGGAAAAAAAGTAATCAAACAAAAGATGCTGTGGAGAAGGAAAAACACATTAGGAATCATATCTTTATATTTTTTCTTTTTCTACCTATGAAGAAAATATCAAAGTAACAGGAACTTCCTGAGGTGAATGAGGTGATGAGGGCAAGGAAATGATACACTCTTTACTTACTCATTATCAGCATGTGTCTTATGAAAAGAAAACTCTTCTTTTTTTTGTTGTTGTTTTTGTTTTATTTTGTTTTACAAGCTTGCAGAAAAGTTTCAGGCCCACAGATCCATTTTTCAGCACACCAGTAAGGCTGCAGATAAGATCTGCAGAGTGAGTCTGGCTTCCCAGAATACATTGATGCTTATGACTCCTTGACAGAATGCAAACAGTGACAGGATGTAAAAAGTTAGAAACTAGAAGCCCTTAGGTCTAGGGTTACATCTAAAAAATGAAAATGCCTCTTTGGTGATATAACTAATAAAACCTTACAGAAATACTGAACTATTTCTATTCAATGATTTGCACATCCTAATTTTATTTATCACATATATTTTGTTTTTTCTTGCATCTTTTGACAGTTGGTAGGGGCTACTTTTTGACAAAATGCTCCTTACTTTCTTGTTCACCTGCCTCCCATTATCTTCAGCTATATTCTTGAGCTATGTGGTTTTAGTTATTCTAAAAAATATCTTTTTTTTTTTTTTTGACCACTCCTCAATCCTCACCTTTTGGCTGAAATCCTGAAAGGGATAACACAATTGGATGGCATGTTGTGCTAAGCTGAACACTGCTGGACATCTTGCTGTGGACACAGAAATGCACTGTAGCTACTGAGGCTACCTAGAACCCACCAGACAGCTTTATAACCCTGAAGAAGCTGTCTCCTTCATAACTATCTCAGCTCTATCATGTTTCCTGGTCATGACAAAAGGATAATAAGATTATGATAAGATGATCTGTGAAGGAGAGAATCCTCCCACCTCTCAGCATCTGCTTCTCAATTGCTGTGCCCACTGCAAAATGACGCATGCTGTTCTCTGTGCATAGCCATCCTCCTCCTCTAGCAGGAGTCCCCAGCCAGACTGTGCACACTGGAGACTCATCCAGTCCAAGGTAATCACTGTAGGAGGTTTCTGCATTAGAGGATACAGCAGAGGAAATAGAATAGCAGGAGTCTTCTGTATTCTGTATTCTTCTGGAGAAAATGGTTTGTATCAGAAATAGTGTGGCCAGCAGGACTAAGGAAGAGCTTGTCACCCTGTACTTGGCACTAGAGAGGCCACAACTCAGATGCTGTGGTGGCCCACAGCATTTGAGCCCCTCACTACAAGAGAGACATAGGGGTACTGGCATGTGTCCAAATAAGGACAATGAAGTTAGTGAGGGGTGTAGAGAACAAGTCTTATGATGAGCAGATGAGGGAACTGGGACTGTTCAGAAAAAGAGATTCAGGGGAGACTTTACCTTTAAAATTACCTGAAAGGAAATTGTTCCAAGGTGGATGTCAGTCTCTTTCCTTAAGTAGCAAGTAATAGAACAAGAAGAAGCAGCCTCAAGTTGCACCAGAGGAGGCTTAAATTGGGCATTAATAAACATTTAATCACTAAAGGGGTTGTAAAGGACTGGAACAGACTGCCCATGAAAGTGGTTTAGTCACCATACCTGAAGGTATTTTAAAGATCTGTGGATGTGGTGCTTAGGGACACAGTTTAGTGGTGGACTTGTCAGTGTTAGGTTTACAGTTGGACTCAGTGCTCCTAAAGTTCTTTTCCAGCCTAAATGATTCTATGAGTCCCTAAAGGCATCCTGTTATTTGAGCAATGTGGTCTGATCTGCAGACTAGCAGGGAAAGGTGAATACATCTATGCAACATGTAAGTCTAGAATAAGTAATAAAATGTTGATTGTGCAGTACATAGCAAAAACTGACTTTATAGTTGAATGTAAATAAAGTTATCATCCTAGATTCCATGCAGAATAATTTTTAACAATATCACAGGGAGAATAATGCATAAAAACTGGGACTGAACAGGTTGGGATATACTGTATTACTTTTCAAATCAATTTACAGTCAGTCATTAGAGTACCTCACACTGTATTAAATAGTCACCTGACCATCAGTCCATTAAATGCTGGAAATTTATGATGAAACACACCAGTGAATGTTTTAATTTGTTTTATTATTAAATCCTCTTGCAAATTATACTAAAATTATACTTCTTTACACTGGGAACATTCATATTCAGTGTGTTCATCCTGACCAGTATTTTCTGTATGATAATATCCCCTGAAAACACAATTCTTCCCCAACTTCCATCTGAAGACCTATCAAACCCTGCATAAAGTTAACAAACTTTATAATATTGATGACAATTTGTGTTGAATAAGGTCCCCCACTTGAAGGTCTGCACATCATTTCATCATTATCCAGTTAAAAGTGTACAAAGAACATACAAGGTGCCCCTATTAAATAAGAATAGTTTGAAATGTTGATGTAAACTGAAAGTCTATGAGAGGCATTTTGAATGGTATTTTTCTGTCACAAAATATTGCTTACTTTTTTTTTTAAATATAAAATCTTGCTTTCATGTGTTGAGTACTCCTTATAGGTTTTGTGAAGCTTTTGATCAAGTTTAGGCAAAGACAAACTGCACAAATGACTTCCCAGAAAATGTTGCAACACCGCAGTCCCTCCACTCAGAGTTGTTCTCTCAGAGTGCTGATGCATGGCAGATGTTTAATGATACTGCCAACACATTGGGACGGGAAGTCAGGAAGACTTCTCTCGTTTACAACTCCAAGAGATGCATTAAAATGATAATGTGACTTGCATTATAATTTTATTGTCCAACTTCACCAGATTTGACATGGAATATTAGATATTTTTAGTGTAAAACTAGAGTGATTCCAGTCACTGATTAAGTTCCTTGTATTGTATCAGAGCAATCAGGAATTGTACAGATGCAACTCCTATTTGTAGTAAACTTAGTATAAACTGGGTTAAAACCAGACTAAGACATTGTAGTGACCTTCACTTTCCCATATAATATCAACTATTATGTTTATAGAAGTACAAGTAAAACCTGAACATGTTTTGAGGCTCTAATGAAGAACCAAGTTCTTAAGAGTGCATAGCAGTCTTTCTTCAAACATGATTCAAGCCTAGTATCATTCTTTAAATCAATGTTACTGTTTCCCTTTTGATTTATAATATATTTGATAATTTAAGCCTAAAATACAATAATTTCAGTGTCTTTGATCAAGATAATTTTAACTCATAAACTTTGTCAGAGGTCAATTACAAACTTTGGATTTTGAGGGTTTCCTATATTCAAGAGTTCTGTTGAAAAAGCTTTCCATTACATGAAACAGAGTAATGATAGGAGGTGTTGCAGTAGCAGCCATAGACTCTTCTCTCCTGTTCCAGGCTTACGCTGGGTTTCATGGTTAGCTGTGCTTTCTTGTCAATGTGGCTCAGCAACACCTCTGCTGCTGCCATGGTGATGCCAATTGTAGAGGCTGTAGCTCAGCAGATCACCAGAGCTGAAGCAGAAGCTGATGCGCTGGAGATGTCTTGCTCGAATGGCTCCATCAACCCAGCACTGGAGCTGGACGGTAGGCTGCAGTGCAGTTTTTGTCTTTGCCCACCTTCACTCTGCAGTGAGGTAAACACCACATAAAACAAAGTTGAAATTTGAAGGCTAGGGAAGTAGTGGCATTGTTACATGCTTCATTGTAATACCTGTGTGTGAGGTCTTCCGTGTTCACAAAGATTAATTTAAACAAGTGCAGAATATGGTGGTTGTATGAGAGCAGGGAAAAGAGGCTGGCTTGTTCAGCCTAGTAAAATATCTGAAAATAAATATGACTGCAGGCTATAAATACACTGGGGATTAAATGTTAGCAGGAGAAAAGGTCTCTTTAAGCTCTAGGGTAATGTTGGGAGAACAAATGAATCTAAACTGGTTATATACACAGTTGGATTGCAAATTAGAATGATTTCTCCTTGTTAGAAGACTCTGGGGAACAGGAGTCATGAAGGAGTAGGGCACAACTCATCTCTTTTTAAGATTGACACTTGTAAATATATTCATGGGATGATGTGAAGTGGTTGCATGGAATAGGATGTGCTGATGGAGCCTTTCCAGTTTTGCTCCCTTAATCCTTATCTGTCTTTACATCAATGTCTTACAGAAAATATAGGAGAATGTGAAAGCAGTGACTGGAAAGAGAAACAAGTTAATGGGTAACAGTTATTCATTTGCTAAATTCTGTTCTAAGAATTCATCAAAATAGAATATCTGTTTATTTCAATACATGTCTTTATTTTTCCAGATATGACAATGACATGGGTAGTACTATGTGCACAATTGAAAAAGAAAAGGAAAAAGAAAAGGAGCAGGTACTTAAGGTGTCTTTTTATTATGCAATTAATGTATACAACTTAGTTTTAATCAAAATCTGACTTCTGTGTAGCACCTAATGTGATACAACTAGCAATGCAGCTAGTTTGATGTGAATAAAAGATGTGTAGACACACATACACACAGAGTTTGCTTATGTAGTTATTTCATTAGCAGTTTTGTGCACCCAGTGTACTTCACACAAGTTAAACCAACCTCTCTCTATATCATGTGTGTATATACATCAGTAGATATCAAGGAAGTTCTTGAAACAGCTCAAGAAAAGGAAATACTTTACCTTGAAGGTGGTAATCAGTGGAATAGGCTCCCGAGGGAGGTGGTTGGGGCACCATCTCTGGAGATATTCAAGGTGAGGTTGGACAAGGCTCTGCACAGCCTGGTCTAGTTAAAGGTGTCCCTGCTCACTGCAGGGGGGCTGGACTAGATGACCTTTGGAGGTCCCTTCCAGCCTTA